>JARHVA010005702.1:360000-540000 GCA_037957365.1 Torreya grandis
TTTGGGTACTCTACCATAAATAACAAAAACCTCTCATGGATTCATCTCCAATCATTCCATGACATTACAATATGCAATTCAGCCTATAGACCAATTAAATGGGGCAAATGCACATATAAAATTAATTCAAATCTTAAAAATGCTAAAATTGCTAATAAAAATTAATTAAAATAAAAAACCTATTTAAATGCCTAGCTGAATTATCCATGAGAAATTTAAAAAATTCTAAAAAAAGAAAATTTAAAAATCATGAATATCTTAGGAATTCATAATTACCTTTTTATGAGTTGTCAAATATCCTAAAATATCTCAAACATGCCTATTCATTGCTAATCATGACCATTTGATACCTTTTACCTCTACTGGGGTTAATTAACTCACTAAGGTTAAGTTTGAACTCATTCCAAGCTCTAACTACACTCTAACTCACCTTAAGTTGGGGTTAGTTTCTAAACCTATAAATATAAGCATTTGCCTCTTCATTTGGAGAGCTTGAGCATAGTAAAGTTATAATGTTGGTTTTAGAGAAAGATTGCATGATAATAGTGTTACAATGCCAAAATCACAAGCCAAGCCATCAAAATACATCAAGCAAGCATAGCCAACAATGGTGCCAAAGAGAGAAGGAGATATCCAAGCTCCATTTCCATAAAATTCTTGTGCACAAGACGAGCAAACCCAAAAAACACATCATTTGGAACATTCAAATAAAGTAGGGAATTTGTAAGTTCTTTGCATTTTAGTTGAGCTTTGTCATTTGTTATTTCTTCACTAATCTCTCCCTATGATCTAAGCATGCAGGTGTTAAGCTTGTTATTGTGTTTTTATTTCATTGTTTTGTATGAAAACTAACACTTGATCCAACCTTCCCTCTATCGTAAAATTAGGATCATCATAGATGGCATGCCCAAGAGGACCATGAGCACTCCACATCAGTTTTAACTGACATCAGTCACTATGTTTTTGAAACACAAAACCTAAGAGATATGTTTTAAATGTTTGTTTTCTCACCTTAAAATGTGCTTCAAAGTAGGAGGAGACTATCTAACCATTGCAGGTCCTAGGTGCGATTAGAACACAAAATTTCAAGTTTAAATGGTTTTAACAGTTTATTTTGGGGTACCTAAAAATAATTAGCTAAGTCTTACATAATTTAATTTGGTGATTAAAATGAACTTGTTAAATCTTGAACATTTGATGTTGGTGTTTAAAATGAATCTAGAATGGCTAAGTCTTGAACACTTATTTTTGGTGTTTAAAAATGAACTTATACTAAATCTTGAACATTTGGATTTTAGGGCTTAAAATGAACCAAGGTGATTTATGTTGAATTGATTTTGTGTAAATTAATTTCAATCTTTTGTACTTAAGCTAAGGGTCCAACTAATGAACTTCCTCACACATTTCAATTTGGTGCCTAGAATCAACACTTATTTCAGTCGTAATTCATTGAAAATGTTTGTTTGAACTTGCTTGTTTGTTTTTTCAAAATTAATAGCATGTGTATGCTTTGCCCCTATCCCCTATAGGGAAATCAAGTGACCAAAAATTCATTTTCATTTCATTTGTGCCTAGTATAAGGCATGGAAAGAAAGTTCCCTAGGCTCTTCCCAAAACTCACATGGTTTGGGTGATCTAAAAACAACCCTACAATATTTCTACTTATTTTTATTTTCATGAAATTTGGCTTGTGAAGGGGAGGTCATTACCTCTTCTTGAGTTCTTAGACTCCTACATAATAGGAGTCTATCATCATCTAGAAATCCCATAAATATATCTATTCTCCCACAATATCTCACTAGCTCTCTAAAATTACTAACATGATTATCTATGTGAGTTGTGTGAATAACTGACTTACTTATTATTTTATAAAACATACTACCTAACCTAAAAAATGTGAGCACTAAGTATTATTTCCTAACATTCCCCCCCCCCCCCCCACTTAGTGAAAATGTAGGGAGAACATTATCTTGTCCTAAAACTCTCACCAAACTTGAATCATGGTTTTTTCCTTGAATAACCACTAACTTACAAAAATTAGATGGTTTTACACTCAATTTACCAAAAACCTACAAACAATAGATGGTTTTACACTCAGTTAACCAACAACCTACATACAAAGGATGGTTTTACATGTGGTTAACCAACAACCAAGAACACATCATGTTACAACACTCTTTTAGTCTTCATCATTATCTTACCTTAAGGGATTACATAGGAAATATTTCTCACTTATTACAATACTTGAATAGGCATGGACTTTTAGTCTTATTCAAACACATAACATAGAAAATATCACACCACACAAATATGTCACTAAAGCAAAAGTGGCATCTTTGCTAATGGCTTGTGAGAGGCTTGAATAGAATCCATCCTCTTGTGCCTCCATCCTCCAATGTGTGATGCTCACTTAGTACAAATATTCCTTAAAATTATAACCACTATCATTTTTTATTGACTCTTCATTTGGTTCTTTCTTGCTAGATGATTCTTTTTGATTGACCATATTTATTTCATTTGTTTTAAGCTTTCCCTTGAGCATATTATTATCTAAAATTTTGTAGAACCATGATGTGTTCCCTTTTTTCTTGAAATATAAACATTTAACTTCTTCTTTGTTTTTGTTAAACTTTTTACAATTCTTTGAGTACATTACTATTTTTACTTCTACATCTTCTGAAATCCTTTTTTCTTCTGCTAGGAGAGTTGAGATCATGTCTTCTAGGGATTGTTATGGCATTTGACCAAGAGTGAGTTCAACATTGTTATATTTAGAAGACAAGTCATTTAACAAAATGGCCTTATCATCCTCATCATCAACTGGAGCCTTTATTTCTGATAACTTTCTCATGAGAGATTTGAGTTCATTTATATGACTAGACATTGTGCTTCATTCATTTTCAATTTGAATAAGGGTAACTTTAAAGAAAATTTAGCATTAATTACTTTATCCCTAAACAACTTATTTAGATTGTCCCAAATTTTAATAGATGATTTTTCCAAATCTACACAGTGTAGTTCAAAATTTGAAAGTTCAAGACCAATAACAACTTTGGCCTTATCATCTCTATGATTCTATTCTAACAATTTATTTTCATCTGTGGGATGTGTTTCTTTCCCACTAACTATTCCCCACAAGTTTTTATTCATTAGTGCATTTGAATTTTAACTTTCCATGTGTGAAAGTTAAAACCATTAAACTTTTTAAGTGGAATATCCATCTTTAAAATGATAATATTAAAATGACCAAGACAACACACGATATTAGTTACCCCAAAAAATGCATCCGTACAAATAATTTGAGAAAACATTTCCTAATAATCACCTAAATAGGATTTAATGACAAGCCTTTATTTTATTTTTGATATACATAAGACTATTAAACTAAATGGACTCATTAAACTTTGAACTTAAACACAACTCAAATTTTGACACAATAAATTATAACTAATAGACTCTAACACTTAGATTTGACAATGGCCCTAAAAAAATAATGAATGACTTTTAAATATGGATTTAACCATATACAAATATTAAAGACTCAATTGAATTACAATAAAAGTATTACTAACATATAATACGATTGACATTTAATAAATAAAAACTCAACTTTTAATTAAGAAATTGCTAACTAAATTCTAAACAAAAATTAACTTAGACATGTATTGCTTTTACCAACAAGGTTGACACAAGAGATAAAAACCATGACTGTGGTATAGAGATCGATCTTCATAGAACTGCCAAGACCCCAACACATGATTTGGAAGAATATTTTGACACTTTCCTTAGCTGATCGATGTAGATTTTTGACTATTTATAAAATTCCAAATCATGTATATCATCAAAAAACTTGCATTTGATAGATGTAGAATAATCTATTCCCATGGTGGAGATGCCAAGAATGAGATGTGACTAAGTGATGGAAAGGTTGGAGTGAAAGCCATTCGTAGGAAACAAGTCCTTCATGAAATTAGAACTCCAGATCTATGCATACAAATTTGACAAGTCTGCATGTTTGTGACAAATTGCAATAGAATTGTTATGATAGTTGCATGTTACAATAGCCATTCAAATAATACACACTGATTTTCACAAATTTTTGGATTCAATACAAGCCTACCAATGCTACTAAATAGTCCACAAATAACTACCTTCAAATATGGCTTATTAGTAAAGATAACTCTCTCAGATTAATGAAATAGGCATGGTATGTCAACTCTAAAACATATCATGACTCTCATGGCTATATCCCCCTAGCTATAATACTAGATAAAAAGAATAATCTAGATCTACATATAGCCAAAGGCAAACAAAATAAAATAAACTCAAATTATTATAAAATATGTTCAGGATGTCTTTTATTCAAACTTTGAGAGTTATTTATACAAGAATGATCTCCTACATAATAAGAGTCTATCATCATCTAGAAATCCCATAAATATATCTATTCTCCCACAATATCTCACTAGCTCTCTAAAATTATTAACATGATTATCTACGTGAGTTGTGTGAACAACTCACTTACATATTTTTTTATAAAACATACTACCTAACCTGAAAAATGTGAGCACTAAGTATGATTTCCTAATAGCCAAGGAGAGAAGGAGATAACCAAGATCCACTGCCACAGACTTCTTGAACACAAGTCTATAAAACCAAATGAACACATCATTTGGAACATTCAAGTAAAGTAAGGAATTTGTAAGTTCTTTGCATTTTAGTTGATCTTTGTAATTTATTGTTTGTTCACTAATCTCCCCCTATGATCTAGGCATGGAGGTGTTAAGTTTGTTAGTGTTTTTTTATTTCATTGTTTTGTATGAGAATTAACACTTGATCCAACCTTGCCTCCATCATCAAATTCTTAGAATCATAGATGGCATCCCTGATGGGACCATGAGCACCCCATGTTACAAGGAGATGAATATACAACTCATAAATTATCAAATGAATGCTTGAATGTCATCAAAATTGTAGTTTTGTCTTTATTTTTGCCATATTTTTAATTTCTTAACTAACTCGGATCTACATAGAGACTAACATCGGTTAGGCATAACTGGCATTGGTTCTGCCAAATCATCATTAGTTCTAGTTGGTTCTGGGTGACCAACATCGATCAGATTACAGGGGATTAATGGCTAACAAAAATTTGATTTTGAATCTTTCTAGCAATCATAACTATTGTTTCATAGTTTCATTGGTATTTAAACTCTCTATCTAACCATTGTGTTGCAAGTTTTTAAGAGATTTTATCATCTTTTGAGCTAACCTAACATTTTTTTTTCACTTTGGTTTACCTTTTGGTTTATAGGTAATCGATATCGGTCCTTGTTGACTGATATCAGTTATCACCAACCAACATTGGTTACTACTAATTGGAATTAGTCAATTCTAATAGACATCAATCACCATGTTTTTAAAACACAAAACTCAAGAGCTATGTTTTAAATGTTTGTTTACTCACCTTCAATGTTATGTACCTAGGGATATGATATATTAATGTATATAGGTTGATGGAGATGCTGACATGTGGCACACATCCCCTTAGTTAGTTATATGGGTACAATATATTAGGATAATAGAGTAACTTATGGAATTATTACATTGGGTAATGGTTGGCCTACAGTGGGATTAGGAGGTTACCCATCCATGGGTTAGATAGATGTATATATATAGGAGATGATTATCATGGTAAATATATCAAGTAAGCATTGAGTCTTCTATTGTAAGAGGATATTGGAGGTTGTCCCCTCGAAGAGACATTGTGGAGTTATTCCTTCCCAAAGGAGTATTATATGGTGTTTCCCTACCTTAAGGGTATTTCTGCATATATTGAATATCAAGATCATATCCCTAGGTACATAGCATTCAAATGTGACTCAAAGTAGGTGAAGACTATATAACAATTACAGGTCCTATGAATGATTAGGACACAAAAATGCAAGTTTAAATGGTTTTACCACGTCATTTTGGGGTACCTAAAAATAATTAGCTAAGTATTGTACAATTAAATTTGGTGATTAAAATAAACTTGTTAAATCTTAAATGTTTGCCATTGGTGTTTAAAATAAATCTAGAATGGCTTAGTCTTGAACACTTATTTTTGATGTTTAAAAATGAACTTATGTTAAATCTTGAACATTTGGATTTTTAGGATTAAAATGAACCTAGGTGATTTATGTTGAATTGGTTTTATGCAAATTACTTTGAAGATTTCACACTTAAGCCAAGGGTCCAAGTAACGAACTTCTTCACACATTTCAATTTGGTGCCTAAAATCAACACTTATTTCAATCACAATCCATTGAAAATATTTGTTTGAACTTACTTATTTTTTTTACAAAATGAATAACACATGTATGCTCTCCCCCCTTCCCCTATAGGGAACTCAGGTAACCAAAAATGCCTTTTCATTGCATTTGTGCCTAGTTTAAGGCATGGAAAGAAAGTTGCCTAGGCTCTCCCCAAATCCCACATAATTTGGGTGATCTAAAAGTAACCCTTCAATATTTATACTTATTTTTATTTTAATGCAATTTATCTTGTGGAAGGGAGGTCATTACCTATTCATGACTTCTTTAGGGAATCATTGACCTGGGGCTTCATCTCGTGATAGTGTTTCAATCCTAATCCATGATGGGGTATATAAATCAGATTATGCATACTATGAGAGTCATGGGGTTGAGTGGCTAACCTCTATTTTTTTAATGAAGGCTTGAGTTAGTTCTAGTCAACTAAGGTATTTCACTAAGTAGTCCACAGAGGGAATCTCTATGTAAAAGAATAGACCTTTGCATAGTAATTTGATCAGTATAAACTCAATTGATGTGATGCTTCTCTCATGTTAGCCACACTTGGGATAAATCTAGATGATCTTAAATTGCAAGTTTTAGTTAACCCCACTTTACCATACCTTTTTAGGATTTAGAGAAATATACTTAGTTGTATTTAGTCTTTTTCCTTTTATTGTTTGGTTCTTGAGACTAAAACCTTGTTGTTTATAGCACATCAAAAATGAGTATTGTGTCTATACCACTCCATTGTTTGAGAAGGCGTTATGCCATCCATTTGGCATTGTACTTTTTGCTTTAAAATTTGTGTCAAAAACATTTCATGTGTCACTTTATTGAAATGGGTAATGTTACACTACTTAAATCACTTCAAATTTTGAGCCTTAGAAGTCTTTGAAATAAAACATTATGTATACCTTTTGGGAGCGATAATATCATTACACCGATCAAATTATTTCATAGACTTATCTTGTTTTATGTCCAAGTTGCCATTATTTACAACTAATCACGTGCGTCTTGTGGTATCTTTGTTTTAGTACCATCACGTTATTCAAATATTCTTAGCTTATTGGTCAATAAAACCCAAGTTTTCTTAAGTTGAGTTTTTAATTGACTTTGACAAGCTTGGATTCACACATTGATTAATTTCTGTTTAGGCCTCATCTCACAAGCACTAATACACATATCTTTCTCTTTTGGGTTGCATGACTTAAGTTAATTTTTTACCCAAAATTCAAAAATTATATTGTTTGTGCCTTTGTTTAATAGAATCAATCTACCTCCAAGTGCCTTTTGTTTAGTGCCTTATACCAATTTGATCACATTTATGTCTAGAATCAAGTGCCTTGTTTATGCCAAAGTGTTCTAAATTTTTTAGATTAAAATCATCCCTTTGTTTAAAGTCTATCATTTGACACCACATTTGGCCAAAATTCCTAGCACATGCATGTTTGAGCCTAAATTTTGACACCACGTTTGGCCAAAAGACCTAGCAACCTTTCCCTTTCCTAGTTAAGACCTATTTAGAACATCTTTAGACATAGAGTTTAGCATCTTGTTTTTAGTTCATTTATTTGACCTTGTTTGTGTGAGACATTTAATATTAGACATTTTACGTTATGTTATTTTTTACCAAGTCTTTGCATAGACTTTTTAGAGATACAACTCCATCCCTTTGACCAAGTTGGATAGAGTTTAAACCTTTTATCTTTTTAGACATAGCTTTTCAAATTTTGTATAACTCTAACCCCTCTTATCATGAAACATTTTCCATTGATTTAAATCATGTCTCACTATACACGTAGTGGTGTCATGTATAATCTAGGATATGAAAATGTTGTCACATAAGAGGAATTTGTTCAAGACCCTTATGAAGACAATGTTGTTTTAGAGATAGATTTTTATCCACTTTACAATGCTCAAATAGGGGAACAAAGTCAAGAACTTTTGGCCCATTATTTGGTTAGCATGCCTCCATAAATAGATTAATACCAAGAATAGATGGCCCAATATTTAGCTAGTGTACCATCAGTTACAAAAAATGTCCCACAATAACCATATTATGTTACAATGCCATCAGCCTATGATAATAGAGTTGCAGAGGTAGGGGCTAAGTTTATAGTAAATTTTTCCCATGAAAACCTACCAAGTCTAGTAAGAGGGCCTTATAACATGTCTTAAAATCATAATGATAAACATGCCTCTTATAACAACCCTAACGCTATTGTGTTGATGTTGTATCAAGATCCTCATATGCTTGTCACACAAAGGGGCCTCATAGAGGACCACTTTATTCAAATGTAGATAGTAAACCAGACATATCAAAACCTAGCATATAAATTTAATAATATGACTGTGTCAAATGCACCTCTTATTAAGTTAGTTCCTTTAATAGGAGTCTTACTTAAGTTGTGTTGGGTTTTATTTGATAATTCTAGCCTCGATGTTGAAGTCTAGCCAAATGAACTAGCGTGTTGTCCCTTTCACACAAGATTTAGGTATTACATGATCACCTAAAGTATACAATGAAAGATCAATTCCCTTAGGTTTTGTTGCATAGTGTTAAATGCTTGTCACATAAAGGGGCCTCATAGAGGACCACTTTATTCAAATGTAGATAGTAAACCAGACATATCAAAACCTAACATATAAATTTAATAATATGACCATGTCTAGTGCACCTCTTATTAAGTTAGTTCCTTCAATAGGAGTCTTACTTGAGTTGTGTTGGGTTTTATTTGATAATTCTAGCCTCGATGCTGAAGTCTAGCCCAATGAACTAGTGTGTTGGCCCTTTCACACAAGATTTAGGTATTACATGCTCACCTAAAGTCTACAGTGAAAGATCAATTCCCTTAGGTTTTGTTACAACTATATTACGTTACAATGCCATTAGCCTATGATAATAGAGCTGTAGAGGTAGGGGCTAAGTTTTTAGTAATTTTTCCCCATGAAAACCTACCAAGTCTAGTAAGAGATCCTTATATATGTCTTAAAGTTAGAATAATGAACATGCCTCTTATAACAACCCTAATTCTATTGTGTTGATGTTGTATCAAGATCCTCATATGCTTGTCACACAAAGGGGCCTCATAGAGGACCACTTTATTCAAATGTAGATAGTAAACCAGACATATCAAAAACTAGCATATAAATTTAATAATATGACCATGTCAAATGCACCTCTTATTAAGTTAGTTCTTTCAATAGGAGTCTTACTTGAGTTGTGTTGGGTTTTATTTGATAATTCTAGCCTTGATGCTGAAGTCTAGCCCAATGAACTAGCATTTTGACTCTTTCACACAAGATTTAGGTATTACATGCTCACCTAGAGTGTACAATGAAAGATCGTCTCCCTTAGGTTTTGTTGCATAGTGTTAATAACTTGTTCATAATCTTCTCTTTATGCAAATTAAAAAAGGATTATATAAATGCAAAGATATACTTCCTTGATTATTTAGGTTCTAGGTTCAATTAACATCTTTACGTAGAATATTGTCATTTTTTATTAGCATCAATTACTAAGAAAAGAAAGATAGGGTATAATTTATATTTAAGTCTAATCACTCAACTCACACACCATTATTCATCATAAAGCACAAGAATTTGATAAAACTTACTATCTCATATATTAATCTTAATCATCATAAAGGCAAAAGTTCATCCCAAAAATCTCTTCCATCATGCTTTAAAATAGGGGTATTTATACTTGTTTTACCCTGACCAAGTGTTTACAATCATTAATGGCATGATGAATTAGCCAATGAACTCTCAATAGACTGAGAGTTTTTATTCTCAAAAATTATTCTCTCCTAAAGACCCAGGCCTCTATAGCCCCTATATCCTCACTTTATGCTATGTCTTTGCTGCCATGTGTTCCTCTTCTTAAGGGCTGGTGAAAAACTTCCTACTAATAGGGTTGGGGTGACCCATATGAACCATTCTCTTAATTGCTCCCACTTCTCATGTGATCCCTTAGTCTTCCACTTATTTTCCAAGTCCTACATCCTTAGGTTCCTCATGACTCATTACCTTATGACTGGGTCCTCTCACACTAGTTTTTCCATGTCATTGTATTTATATGCCCCATAGGTTCCATTTCATACTACTTATACCCTTATCAGCTACGTACCATGGTCCTTTCATACCATGGTCCTTTAATGATTTTCCAGTTTTGCACTAAAATTGGACAACACTTAGACAAAAAAATTGGGCCAACATTGCCCCACACTATGATCATAATCCATACTGGACTAAATCATGCTAGCATCCTCTGTCAAAAATTTGGGTCCTGAGTACTCGATCTCCTTCAGATTATCCCAATGTGACAATTCCTTGATCACTTTTGTAGTTATTTCTTCTATAGCCCCCTTTAATTTATTTATCTCCTTAGTGTTGATAGAGGTCTCATCGACCTTTTTGACCTAGTCTTCTAAGGATGCGATGGCATCCTTCTAGACATATTCAAGTGTGGATACCTCCTTGTCAACCTATCCTTAGCAGTTTGAAAAATTTGCATTTAACTATTGATGATGTTTATTGATTGTGTCCTCCATTGCCTCTACATCTTTGAATGCTTTGGCATACTTGACGTAGTCTTTTATTAAGAGTGCATCTTCATCTAAATGTTTCCTCTAGGCTTTTTAAAATTGGATATGATCTTCCAAGACTTTATTTGGATGTGCTAGCTATGAAAAAATTCTATCCAAAATGGGGATAGCCTCCCCAACCCTCTATATAGTGTGCTTGCATATTTTGAGGGCCATGGTGAACTATTTAGCTAACTATAATCCCTCATCTTTTAACATGGGTTTCTCCTTGCATCACTTGAGAAGCAGTTCTATCAAGGCCTCCAACTTTCCTATGGTGTCCCCATCAAGAGGCATGTCATCTTCTAGCACTGATTTTTCATTCACAATTATTTTATATGAGTATTAAACCCTAAATTTTACCTCGATGGCCTCTTAGATATATTATTTCAATATGACCACTTCCTCGATGAGCATTTGTTTCTCTACAACTTCTTTATTATACATGATCATAATCTTGGCATGTTTCCTCTTAATAATACATGTATTACAATTTGATAAAATATTCTAATACGTGATCTCCATGCTTAGATTAAAAAAGGTGATGATTTTTAGAATATGGGATATGTTTTGTGGATCTACCCATAGTGATTTTGGTAGTGTTGGAGCATCTAGACCCAAGGAAAGGTTGCCTTGGGGAAGTTCAAACTCACACTCCTCAATATACATATCTAAAAGGAAGGATACTTCTTTGTTTCCATGGTTTCCTCACTGAGAATGAAATTTGGCTAAAGATAGATCATCTTATCATGGATGACAAATTGATATCACTCACATGCATTGCCAATTTCATTGTAACCATGCTCTTCTGTAGCCTTGGTTGGTCCCTTCCCTTTACTAGGGTCTTTCTCAAGTTTGGCCTCCTTTGGATACCAATAGTTATTACACATAGTTATTCACCATCCTCATCCTCACCATATAATGGTTTAACATAAAGTAAATAATCATTAGAGGTGGATTTCTCCTCCCATGTGGGGGAAGGAATTTTCTTGGAATTAGAACTTGAGCTCTAAACGTGTACCTTAGTAATTTCTTATTGGGGTGCTTGTCTTGGGGGTTGTGATTGGGTAAATCTTGAAATAGAAGCACTTGGGGGAGAAGTTGGTGCAATTAATTTATGGAGAGAAGGTGGAAGTGGAGAAGGTGGAGGAAAAAGAGGAGTAGGCAAACATGATGAAGATCATGGAGGAGATATAAAAGTGTGGGGAGGGGATGGAGATGGATGAGGTGGAGAAGGTGAAGGTTGAGGTGGTATAGATGGAAAGGATGACATGGGTATAGATGATAGAGGGATAGGTCATGATGATTTTATAGTCTTATACCATTTTTTTGGTGCTTAAAGCCTACTTGTGCTGGTACCCACATCCATATGTTTCTTCTTCTTCATGGGTTGTGTTGATGGAAGTCTCTCCTTGGGGTCCATGCCTTATGGATCCTTTCAAGTTTTAGCATGTAAAATAAGTTGTGAATTTTCTCCTCAAACATCATTTACTTAACCTTGATGTCAATCAGTTATGTCTCCCTCTTCTTAATATAGGCCTTTTTAACTAGATAGACAAACATTTTATGGAGAGTGTGAATCTTTGAGTCTATTCTTTCAGCCTTTAGGATGATAAGATGTGCATCATAAATATGATTGATGGAGTCTATGAAGTACTATGCCAAGAAGAAATATGGTAACTTGAACCATGCAGAGAGCTCTCTAGATGGGTTCTTTTAGATACACATGAGGGAGAAGTGTTGTTTCATGATAAATTATGCTTTCTCTATAGCTAAAGGGGGAAGTCTTTAGGGATGCACCACTTGTCCTCGAATGCCACCTTCATTTTGTCAAACCAATACCTCATATTGACCTTATATGAGGGGGTGATGTAACCTGAGAATGTGAACACCTTGAATCATTTAGCTTGTGTGTGGGAGGGTATACTTACTTCAATACTCCTAAGCTATAATCAAACACACCAATTTCATCAAAAACTAATAAGAGTAGGATTACTCCTCATGGGAACCTATACTTAGGCATCCGATGGGTATTCTCCACATATTAGATAATCTTCTAGATGAATTACATAGCTAAGTTGTACTTCATCCCCTATGTGACCTGATGGGAAATATAGAGTTTCACCATGTCAACCTCTTTCCAATGATCGATCCCTCTGATCTTGGTCATGACGTTTCATGATAAAACCCAGAGGGTAGGATCCTATAGGTTTTTAATGTTCATGGCATGGATGTGATTATAATACATGAGTACCATGGTGGCCTTTTATATCTCCTCAATTTTTTCCAAGTCATCAATTATGCTCAACCCTGAGCACTATAGTCTTGTGACTTTCTTGATCATTTTGGGCATGATCTTCATGTTACACCTGATGAAGTAAATTTAGTCTTCATAGATGCACAAAATAAATAATTGAATTGCCTCTATGGGTTTACCAAAGTATGGTAAATTGAAGAGTTGAAATAACCCTATAATGTCCATCTAGTTAAAGATAGTAAAATCATACACCACTTGGTTCTTGGTGTTCATTGTCTTGACTCGATATTCACTTTGGATCTCAACCTCATTCCCAAGTTGGCGATGATTTTAGTTGAAAATGGTAAATTATAAACTTTGAAGACCTAATTATCTATGCACAACACTTATTCTGGATATTGCATTTCTTCAATCAATAGAGATGAAGGTGGAAATACTTGAGCTTTCTATGTCAAGGATGATTGGGCCTACTTCACTTTTCACACCATACTTTCCTCTTATTATTTTGTACATTGAACTTGTTCTTATAGTGTTTCTTCCCTGATTGGAACCCAATCTCCTATATTCACCTCCTCTTCTTCTAGTATTTTTGGCAAGGTCTAAGTATTTTTGGCCTTTTTCTTAGGCTGCATCACCCTTTGAGGAGCCCAAATGCTGATGCATGACCATCCAACATTTTGAATAGAATACATAGTTATAGATTACTGATTTATATTTTTGAGCTTAATCACCTTTAATGGTGAACTTACAACCTACAAATTTTAGTACTAATGTTTTTCTAATGAACCAAACTCATAATATCTATTCTTAACTTGGTAATTCCCTATGTAGGTTGATGTGGAGATGAATTTAGTTTTCTCAGCTCTAGGTTTGATTATCTTAGCTCTGGTAGTTGCTTAATCTTAGGCTTTGTTAATCTTCAAGGTAAAGTGTAAAATGAGTTTAACTTACACATTTATAGTCTCCAAGAGGAGTTTACCATCATTAATGTTTTACTGTCACCCATCACTTTGTGTTATTAATGCATATCTTTAATGATTGTCATGCTTGGATCCTCACTTTTGTCAATTAATGCATTCAAAAATATTTATCACATCATACCATTGGCCCATTCGTTGCCATAACTATTCTTATTACATTAATGGCACATCCCATCTTACACCTTTCTTTAAAGTGGGTGATAGTTGTGTCCCATGCTTAACATGCACCATTGATGTGATTCTGCCAAATTAAATGTTGACCATTGATCTACTTCCATACAACTCAAACATGTTTTATTGATTAATCTAATAGTTATTATGGTAATGACACTTGGCATCTAATCACTTATTTTTAAGATTTGATGACCTTTTGATCTTGAGCTCGATATTGGATTAGTTTTATGAGTAAATGTGAGCCATATATATGCCTAGCCCCACTGACTCGAGTTCATCCACATGTCATTAGATTTAGATTCTACTACTGAGATCATGCCACTTGTCATTGGTGCATTCAATTTTAGGATCCTCTAAATTTTTACTTAATGCTCGCCATTTATCTTTGATGTACGATTAACTATACTTCATTAGATTTTTGAGACCTACTGACACTATCCTTGCCCACTCATTGTTGATATTTTATGATACAATTGAATGCACTCTAATAGATATTTAGAACATTTAAATTCAAATGATTATTTTATGAGGATTAAATTGATTTTTGCATTCCCTAAGAACCTTTCATGCCCATGTACCTTGTATGCCTATCTAACCCCACATGCCTAGGTAACGTATACATTTTACTTACTAACCATGAATTCTTACCCCACACTAAAATGAGTCATGGTCCTCCATAAAAAGAGCAAATTTTGAAAAAAATTACAAATAGGAAAATTTGTGTACAACAAAGGCATCACTTTTATTGAAAGTAGTAAATCCTAAACTAATGGTATAAGCCTTATTGGTTACAATACTTCAATATTTGTAAGTGAAATAGGGTTAGAGCTAGCTTTCATTATAGTGCCCAAGAAGGAATTGGCCATCCATCCTTTATAACTGACATGATCTGGTAGGTCTAATGCTATGAATTATAAAAGGGCCATCCCAGTGTATGTGAAGCTTTTTAGGGTAGTTTACGAACTTAGAGTTGTATAATAATACTTTCATTCTTGGAGAAAATGTTTTGTTCTTTATATGGAAATCATGTAATGCCTTTTACTTATGTTTTCCACATCCTGGCTCTAATGAGCAAGAAAATGAGCTTCATCTAGTTATAGTAAAGTGTTTAGGTACACTTTCAAGAATTAATCTTCATCCAATTATCCTACTCATGTTATATGTAGAGATTGTACCAAAAAATCCATGGTAGGACTGCCTCCTTTCCATACACCAAGTTGAATGGCGTGCTTTTATTTAGGCACTTATAGGTTGTGTGGTAAACCCATAGGACTATATACACCCTATCATCCCAATCAGTTCAACCAATGTTATAGATCTTTATCAGTGTGGTACCTAGGATCTTGGTAAAAGCCTCAATAGCTCCATTGGATTATAAATGATATGGTGTTGTTTTATGGTGCATGATCATGAACTCAACCAACAAGATGCAAACTATTTCATTAAAAAAGTGGGTTCCATGATCACTGGTGAAACTCAAGGGACATCCAAGCTAAGTTATTATATTCTCCCAGATGAACTACATAGTAGTAATAATAGTATAATCCTTTGTCAGTGCAACTTCAACCCAATGCATAAGGTAGTTAGTTACTATAATGATGTGTTGAGAACCTATTTATTGTCCTACTAGAGTGATGGGGATAAAAAAATCAATAGACCACTTTTTAAAATGTTTCTGAGAAGGAATGGGTCATAGAGGCATAACATCTCTTTATTTAGGTTTGATTATGTGCTAACATATGTCACATTGCCTAACATATGCTTTAGCATCTTGGAAAAGAGTTGGCCACCATAATCCATCTAGTAGAACCTTTTTTACGATAACCTCTCCAATGTAGTGTCCACCTATAATACCCTCATGAAATTCATGGATTAATTTTAGGTGTTCATGTTGCATTACACAACATCGAAGAACTTCATCATGGATCATTTTGTAAATATTACCTGTAATAAACTAAAAGGGTGTGGCATGAACCATGAGTTACTTTTTTTATTATGAGGTGAGATCATCAGGCATAGAGTTGGTGGTCAATAATGCTAAAATATCTTATAGATCTTTAGGTACCCATGTAACACGCAAGAGCTATACATCAAGAATATCATGTTATATGGCATGCAGTGGTTCTCCATTCTTTATTAGTGATAGGTGGTCAGGTCCACAATTATCCTTTTTAGGTTTCATCATTACTAAAAAATGGAACTCTTAAAACAACACAATCCAGTGATAGATCCATCCATGTATTATGGGTTTATAGACAAGGTAATTCAAAGCCTCATGATCTATTTAAACACAAAAGGAGTGGATAATAGGTACTATCTAAAATTTTATAAAGTATAAACCATTGATAATGCTTCATGCTCCATAGTAGTATATTTCCTTTCAACTAGTGTTAGATTCCTACTAGCAAAGTAGATTAGGTGATCCAAGTGACCTTCACCTAGTTGTCCAAGGACTATACCAATGACCATGCCAGAAGCATCAACACAGACATGAAATGGTTTTATTCAAACAGGGAACTAGAGGATAGGAGTAGTGACCAGATTCTCCTTTAATGTTTCAAATGCCTTTTTACAAGAGAAAGTCCATATAAAATGCTCACTTTGCTTTAAAAATTCCTCCAGGGGCATGATAATTTTTGGATATCCATGGACGAACTTTATGTAATAACTAGTATGGCCCAGAAAATCATGGACCTTATGCTAAGTCTTGGGTGCTAGGAGGTAAATAATAAATAATATATTCACTGGGTCTATGAGAAGTCCTTCCTTACAAATAATATGTCTTAGGAGCACACCAAAATGTGTCACAAATGGGCACTTATTTAAGTTTAATGAGATTTGTAAGACCCGACAGTGCTCAAGCATAAGTGTGAGGTTATAAAAATGGTCCTTGACCAAACCATATACTGTCTAGTAATCCAAATATGCTTTAAATAATTTGTGGATGAAGTACTTAAAGGCTTCAACTACTATTCATCAAAACATTACTGGGGCATTTTTCAACCCGAAGGGCATAACATTATATGCAAATGATTCCCATTCGGTGGTGAATGTTATCTTGAGTTGATATTATTTAGATATTTGGAGTTGATGATACCCCAAGAAGCCATCTATAAATGTATATACCTCACATCTAAAAACACCTTCAAGGATATCCTATGTTAATAGCATTGGAAAGGGATCAGTTACATAAGATGCATTAAGCACTTGATAATCCACAAAAATATGGATGTGTCCATCCTTCTTGATAATAAACACCATGGGAATAACCCAATTAGATTCATAAATTGGGGTGATTAATCCAATGCATAGCATACTATCAATTTCTTCTTTGACTCATGCCTAGAGATTAGGATTCATCCTATATGGGCATTTACTAATTGGTCAAGCACTATCAACTAGCTTAATATCCATCTTCCCCAAGGATAGGTGGACTCCCTTTATTTCACAATAGTTTATTGGGAAGACATCCTAATATTCTTTTAGTAATTAAAAAAAAAAAAATTAAATCTATGTGTCAGTCCAATAGTTTCTTACTATAGCCATCTTTGGTTCTTGTTATGAGCCAATGTTACACTAAATAGTTTGAATAGGCTCATGGTTGGGGTTATTCATATAAACACTTATGTCTTGAATAATTCTTGTACCAACATTTGTAGTAACATATAAATGGTTGGACATTAGGGTGAGTGAAGTGGATCCTTCACTTTCTTTCACTTGTAACAATAGCTTTTGTTTCCCTAGATGAATTTCTTCACATTGGTTATGATCAAGGACTGGTGTGGGTGTAAGAAACAGGTCTATAAATGGTTCATGGAGTAGGTGTATGGGATCCTTAGGGTCCTAATGGATAATCTTCAGGCATTCTTCCATGAAACATGGTTCACCTACTACCACTTCATGCATGGCTTGGAGGGTGAGGTGTAAATCCATCCTTGGTGAAGAATAGGATAGTGCTGACTTCACATTTTCCTTCAATAGATGTCAAAACTTTGTACCCATGTGTCACTCTTCATGAAAGTACCATGATTTTGCTTAAGCACATAAAGTGCAATAGACTACATTCACCCATAAATATTCCAGTAAGTATGACTCATCATTTTGCCACATTGTTTCACAAGCTTTGATGTGGGGCTCATGTGTTTATACTCTGTTGTAAGTAATTACTCCCTTTACTTTTTTATCATGATGAAATTAGTGGTGTAAGGCTGAGCATACTTAATCTTAGTGGAGGATTCATTCGCAATGGGTTTGCCACCATTGTGTAGCTATGCCATCAAAGAGATGAACTAAAGATCGATGATGATCTTTATCAGTGTGGTAAAACTCTTCAAGCCACTAGATGAAATCTTGAACTTCCATATGCCTATGGAACCTTGGAGCCTCATTGAGTATTTTGAGTGGTCTCACTATGATATGTCCCCACATGACTTAGCTAGTGATAAGGCAAATGAACCTATGTCATTTATTAAACTAACATGACACATTCTCCTAGTTATTGATGGTAATACATATTATGCCAGTGAGGTCATAGTCACCATGAGCCTAATAATTACACACATTATTGGTAGTGTTAGAAAGGGATTGAGTATCTGACCATCAAAGAATGCCATCTAGAGTGGGATCTCTTTGCTCATCATTCCTTCTAGTCACATTATATATATGGTTTATATCTTCATCAACATTGATAGGCTCTATGTAAGGGGGCCCTTGTGCTTAATCTAGTGGAATTACAACACATTAATGAATGTTTTCAAAACTAATGTAACACTTATTAAATATCAAGCCTACTTTATTCTCATAGCACTAAGGTCTTCCCAATAGAGCTGGGTAATCATCAGCTTCAACTAGCTCTAGAACCTCAAAATCCACTTTGAATAATACTCCAATAATGTCAACCATTGCATTCTTGAGAACCCTGATAGGTAAAAAATGAGTCTTATTTGCCATAAATAAGACATGAGGTGAAGGCTATAGCATTGGAATAGACATATTGCACCAAGCATCGTTAGTGAGGACATTGACTTCTATGCCAATGTCTACCAGTATGTTCTAGATTACCCATCCATCAATGACAACATTAACCAATATTTATTTATCTTCTCGAGGAACAGAGGAACTAGGAGTGTCTTGTTGTCGAGCATGATTTAAATGACAATAATCACTCTACCTAGTGACTTGAGCGTGAGCCTCATTTGGTATATGGGATTGATTCTTAAGGAAAATACTTAGCTGTAGAATAATGGCTTCATCTAGCATGAGCTTGAACAACTATTAAAAGTCATCATGTGCCATATGTGGTTTAGCTTCCCTTTACACAACAACACACTACATTATGTCTCTACCTTTGAGGAACTGAATCTCTCCTTGAAGTTATCTTACTAATGCCATCGTATCTTGAAGGAAATATTTTTATTGCTAAACATTAGGATATTTTCTTGCTCTTGTTTCTTCCCATTACACCTTTTTGATGGGATTAGATGTCGATTGTGTTTGTCCCCATTTACAAGTGGTAATTTTTACTTGTTGAACTATAGGGATGGTTGGTCATGCATGCCAATGTGGTTTATCAATTTAAATCATCTTGTCAGGTTTTTCATTTTTCTCTTTGGTAATATCCATGTATAATTCAAGACACTCTTCCAATTGGTGGTCCTTTTTATAAAAAGCACACATCGGGTAGTCTAGGCAATCCTTTTGATAGTGGTCTAGAGATCCAAATTTATAATAGGTCCTAGGTGGGAAGAGACCACCTCCTCATCCATGGTATCTACCATTTTATTGACTATTTACTATTGAGTTTTGACATGTTCCATGTGCTCAAGCTTCATAAATGTCACTAATTAAATGGTAGCCATTAGTGTCATGAGTATAAGCATCATAGATCTTGAAATAGTTAGACACCTTAGTATGCATAGATTACTATATAAGAGTACAAGAGCGTACATCATGTTCCTCATGATATATTTCACATGTCTATTTAAGTATAATGTGGGTTTTCTTGCATGGATAATTACTCTATGTATGCCTTTTGAATTCGTAATCTATGTACCAAACACCACTATGTGTTTTATGTGAATTATTGGCTATCAAATTCTTAAGATGTGATACCATTGAGGCTATTTGGGCATCTATAAAGGGATTTATCCTAGTATAAATGCTTCTAGCTACTTCAGTATGGAGAACAACTTTGAAAGCTTCGTGTGGACTAGTGAAGGTATGTTATGATAAGGTGCGACAAAAGGGTAGTAACAATCCTCCCACAAAACATTATGCATGTTAAGCATCATTAATATAAAATGATAATATAGACAATAAAGTCTTAAACCTTGCATCATACTCATGTACACTCTTAGTAAGTCCTTGATTTATGTCCTTTATCACTACTATGCTTTGTTGCTCAAATTCAGGAATGTCAAATTCCTGAAGGAAGACTATTTTAAGTTGATCATAGTTGACCACCAATTATTGAGGGTCAAAATTTTGATACCATTTATGCATATGCTCTAAACATGTTGTTGCAAACTATTTGGGCTTACACTTAGAGGAGGTTATGCCTCATGCCCTTTACATTAATTTTCATTTATGTACATGCTCAACTACATTTTTTATACCTTGATATTTTGGTAAGTGCAGTATCATTTCATAATACACCATAGTCAGTTGAGGTTCTTAAATGGGTAGTTTTTGGGAATCTCTAGCCCTAGTCCCTTGAGGAGGAAGTTTGTTAAATCTTGTAGCACCTCCTAGTCCACCTCCAGCACCTCCATCAATAGTGTTTAGGGTATGAGGTGTGGTATCTAGTTGCTTACTCAAATTAAGACCTATATGTTGTCCTTGTAGGCCTAGTCCACTAGGCATCTCACATTTTTCCATGGAATTATCTTGAAGAGGGAAATAAATTAAGTCTAAATGAGAATCAAAAGGCTTAGCATTAGTATCCCTCACTGGTTCAATCTTTTATTCCAAACCATTTGTATCCTAATGACATATGTGTACTTTATCCTAATGACATATGTGAGCATGCACTATGGTGGGGGAGACTGGTTGGTTTATATTTGGTTCTTTGGTTCCTACCATAAAACTTGTTTCTCCTTTATAAGATAGAAGTGGCATAAAACACAAATCAAAAGTGATGGGGTCCTCATGTGTTTCTACTTCTCTATGGCTCCTAACAACACTCCTTGAGTTATCCTAGTCTCTTCCCATGCTACTAACTCATATAATCCTTTGCCAAGCTTCATCATACTTTTGTTTCTATAATTCATGTTTGTTGGCTACCATTCTAAACCCAAAATCTTTTGCCAACTCTTATTTTCCCCTTCCAAATGTATGGCTCATGCACAAGAGGATTTATCTCTCCATTGATATAGTTTCGAGTCCAAGATCAACAAATAAATTCTTGATTTCAAAAGTAAAATGCCTAATATAATGACCACATGGTTTTCAAAGGAATTAAAACTTGGCTTCTTTAGGACATGAATAGGTAGTTATAATGTACTCTAGAATGTAGTTGTTCAGAACTCCTTTCCACCAAAAGTTGACTACTCGCATCCATGGGGCTCCAAGTTTTGCCAAATATGTTTACCATTCTAACATCCAAGACTGTCTCCTTCCAAGATTCCTTGAGCATATGCCAAAAACCAAATATGTAAATGAATTAGGACTTATGAAAAGAAGGTTTCATATAATGCACTATAGAGGTTCTCCTCTACCCACTACTGTACAAAGATTTCTAGTTCAAGGTAGGGAAATGCAAATTTATCTTCAACATTGGTAATCCATTCGTCTATGTTCTCAAGAGTAATATGCTCAAACATTTTCCATGATTATGCTTCAAATGCTTTAGGTCTTTGCAACAAAACTAAAATATTGGGTTTTCTTTGATAATTCTAGCCTTGGTGCTAAAGTCTAGCCCAATGAGCTAGCACATTGGCCCTTTCATGAAAGATTTAGGTCTTGTTCACTCACCCAAAGTGCATAGTGAAAGACCAACTCTCATAGGTTTTGTTGCATAGTGTTCATATCTTATTCATATTCTTCTCTTTATGCAAATTAAATAGGGATTATATAAATGTAAATATAGACTACCTTGATTCCTTGGGTTCTAGGTTTGATTAATATCACTACATAGAATATTTTCATTTTATATTAGCATCAGTTACTAAGAAAATAAAGATAGGGAAGAATTCATTTTTAAGTCTAATCACTTAACTCACACACCATTGTTCATCATAAATCACAAGAAGTTAATAAAACTTGCTATCTCATATATTAATCTTAATCATCATAAAGGCAAAAGTTTGTCACAAATTCATCCCAAAAATCTCTTTTTCCATGCTTTAAAACAAGGGTATTTATACTTGTTTTGCCCTGACCAAGTGTTTACAATCATTAATGGCATGATGAATTGGCCAATGAATTCTCAACAGATTGAGAGTCATGGTGCTCAAAAATTAGTTTTTCCTAAAGACCCAAGCCTTTGTGCCCCTTATATCCTCACTCTAGGTTATATCTTTATTACCATGTATTTCTCTTATTGCAAGCTAGTGTAAAACTATAGTTCAGGGTGACCCATATGAACCATTCTCTTAACTGCTCCCACTTCCCATGCACTACCCTAGTCTTTCACTTCTATTCCAATTCCTATGTCCTTAGGTTCCTCATGAATCATTCCCCTCTGATTGGGTCCTCTCACATCATTTATCCATGTTTTTGTCCTTTTGTGCCCAATAGGTTCTATGCCATGGTACTTCCATGCCTATCAGCTACGTGTGATGGTCCTTCAGCACCATGCTAGTTTTGCACCAAAATTGGGTAACACTTAACCAAAATTTTGGGACCAACAAGATGAAAAGACAAGAAAATTAGGTTTTAGACCCAGTTACATAAATCACCTTAGGAGAAAACATGTTTAGTACCCCAACTATTGAGGAAGTATCTTCTAATTCTACACAAAATAGTGATCTAAACATAGTGGACAATACACAAGTAACATCCAATCCAAACCAACAAACAACTAGTCAATCATAAAATGTACCTTTAGTTATATTTTGAGTGGTTCACAAACTTAGGTGGTAGGAATTTATACCTCCCAGCCACAACCAACTACCTCTAATCTTTAACTAGCTACTTCTTCAAGCACACACCATCAAGGATTAAGTAGTCAACCAATGATCAATGACCTACAACAATAAAATGTGATTAATATTACTCTACCATAATAGGTGATAAGTAACATTGCATAATAGTAGGTACCATCCAATGTACCAATTCAATAGAGGAAAAACATATTGTCACCTCAATAGGGGTAACTAATGTTCCACCTCATCAGGTAGTAATGAACATACCCCTTCATTCATAGATTAACATGCCAATCTAAAACAAAATGATGTCTAGATAGCAACATATAAGTATTAATCAATGACAAATGTTGAATATCCAACATGCATCCACTTCCCAATAGGGATTTGTGTAACCAAGAGGTTTTAATGTTCCATAAGTACTTATTAGGAAATAATTACTTTTTGTGTAAAACGTGCCATAAGTTCAATGATAGGGTCTTGGTTCACAAGTTCCCCTAAATTACCAAGGTATGAATAGTTGGTATCATGTTCCTATTCAACCTTAATAGGCACAATATGACCACATACCTCCATCCCAACCATAGTATTCCCAAAAACTAGGCCTATATACCCAATCTAAACCAAAATATCGCATTGTATTACATGCAATTTCAACAATCACACCACAATCCAAACATACATGTTCGTAGTCCATTACTTAACCAATCTAACATTTCCTAACAAATACCTCAACTATACCCTAGTCAAAGTAATCCACTTGGGATCGCACAACCTCCACCTCAGGCTAATGATCCCTCTTATTTTCTCACACAAGAGCTAAAACAAGTGAAGGATGCAATTGCCCTCATCCAAGAAGGAAATCAAACCAAAAATTTAAATTTGGATGATGTGTGTTCTTACCCATACAATATGGAGTACTTTCAGATACCATTTCCTCCAGGGTATGAACCACCAAAGTTTGATAAATATAAGGAGAAAGGTGACCCCAAGTCCCATTTGATGGAATTATTTGTTATGTGCCAACTAGTGGCCTATAGTGACATATACCTTTTGTTGTTGTTTCCATAGAGCCTAGCAGGAGAAGCCTTAGAATGGTTCTTGAAATTACCAAATAATTTTTTATATGATTTTGATGATATTTCAGATAAGTTTGTGCAACACTTCTCTTACAATCTCAAACATGAGATTTCATTGGTAGATTTGACATAAGCAAAATAGAAGGTTGATGAAAGTTTTGTAAGTTATCTATAGTGAAGGAGAGCCCTTTCAATCTGATTCACCCATAGTCAACCAGACACCATGTTTACCAAGAGTTTACATAGTGAGATATCTTACAATCTAGAGTTATAATGAGCACACACTTTTAAAGAGATCATTGACAAAGGTTTGTTGATTGAAAGACCTCTCATTAATAAAGGTACCATTAAACTTACCTTATCAAATCAAAGCCTAAACCAAAACTAAAATAATGGCCAAAATCAAAACCAAGTCTAGGTGCAAGCATCACAACTGACACATACCAATAACTCTGACAAACCCAAAAAGTTCAATCGCAACAAGAATGTTGCAAGGAATGGAGTAAAATAGTCACAACATGTCTATATGGTGAAAACACCATCTTCTCAACCTACATCACATTTCCAAATTACTTCTAACTAATAGCCTCTTCAACCAACATAACAAATGCAGTAGCTTATACCAATGCAATAAATGCAGTAATCTATGCCTTTGCAAAACCCTCCTCTAAGGAGAAATGTGTCTACTCATCGTGTCTTTAGTAATCTTAGAGAACCCCTTGAATTTGTGTTTCATAAACTTGCCACAACTAATTTTATTTACTGGCCTATTCTATAGTGTTATCCTAAGGGTGGTACCTATCTAGACTGGTACATGCCAAATGAATTCTACGAGTATCATTGAGTCAATAGACATAATTTGTGTTTTTATGTGCAAATTAAACATGTGATTCAGAATATGTTAGAAAATGGAGAGATCACATTGGATTATAGATCTTCATCTAATCAAAACCTCAAAATCTATCAAAACCCCTTTTCCCAATATGACAATCAATAAAAACAACAACAACAATGGCCAATACAAAAATAATAATAGTATTAATAACCAAGGTAGAACCAACAAAATCAAGATCTAAACAAATAATGTCAAAATAATGGACAGAACCAAGGCCAAAACAATGGCAACAACCAATAGACCTATCATGTAGTTGTACATGACTAGAACATGGTTGTAGGCTATAGTGTAGGAGGCTACATTAATACTATTTACATCAATCCAAGATCAAGTTCGAATTAGACAATACCATTAATAATCATTTCTAATCAACCAACCCATGTCAGTAATCCTTCCTTAACCTAGGACTACATATAGGCAAACCAGGCAGTAGGGATTCCCAATTTTGGACCTGATACTAATAACTCATCATTAACCCATGACCATGCACAAGTTCGCTAGAAACTGGGACTTATCCTATCTAGTCCCCCTACACCATCATTTTTTAGTAATAATGGTCTTGTATCTAATCCTAATTATGCATTCAGAACTCAATAATCAAAGATTACCATACCAAGCCCATAACCATTTGCCACTTCACCCATCATACAACCACCCATTCTGCCTAGGAATAAGCCATTTACTATTGTGCAAGAAAATATGTTTGATATTGTGTAATAATTATAAAAGATGCTAGCACAAATCTCCATTTTAAATTTTTTGCATACATCGACAATCCACAAAAACATCTTGATAGAATTCAATGGCCAATCCCAAGTTCCTAATGACATATCCCTATACAAATTTTAACCTTTGGTTGGACATCTAGCTCTAGGCCAATAATTAACCTTCAACCAAAGTGGCATGTCATCCCTTAGCCCATTTCATAACAATCCATTGTACATCAAAGTTTACATAACATGACACAAAGTAAAGCATGTCCTCATAGATAATGGATCGATTCTAAATATTATGTCTTTAAATCTCATCAAGCTTATCAAGTACACGATAGTAGATCTCCAAGTAGAAATAATCACCATCAAAGCTTACAAAAATGAAGATCATGAATCATAAGGAACCATCAACTTTCTAGTAATCATTGGGCCCTTAACCCATGATACACTATGTCATGTGTTTGACCTTGATTTGTCATATAATATGATTTTGGGTAGACCTTAGATACATGAGATTCATGCAATCCCATCGACATTACACCAGTGTATCAAGTTTTCCCATTCAAGAATGAAGGTTACTATTCTAGGAGATTTGCATCCATATAAGCATTATAAGCATTTAAAGGTCAAGTTCAAAATCTATAACTACCATTTCAACATGAATCTATTTTACAAAAAGGACAATGGGAAAGAAGCACTTGTTTATTCACCATAGGCTAGTTGCATTGACCCTAATACAATTTATTCACTTTCCCACATGCTAACTCTTGAAATGTCTAATCATTACACCATCTTGGCCAATGGTCTAGGAGAATACTTGACCCATGACACCTTCTACATTGCCAATCTTCCACAAAACACCAATTCCTTTGGAAGACCTAAAGCCAAACCACATTTTATGGAATGGAAAAGAAATGGAAGAGATAAATCACATAATCCATCACCTGTCACTTTTATATCAATCTCTGGCCAAAAAAAGACCCTCTTGAAGGTGATCAATCATGGTTATATAATGATAAATTGGTTGATTGTTACAAAATTTCTAAATATCCCATTCCTAATTAGATCATGGAAAACCAAGCCTATGAAGGAGGAGACCTTATGCCAAATCAATAGGGAACACTTGAGCCAATTTATATGACCCGATACAAAGGACACTATGATCTCAGATTTAAATCACATGGGGGTGACCCCATGTATCTTATTCAAGTTCCATCACCAAAAATTAGTGATGATGATACTAACATAAAGTAGAGTCAGATCATAGACCTTTCAATGACCTATCCCATACCAATTTTTTTGACACTAATGCCATTTTTACCCTTTGACCAATCCACTTCCATTATATTATCCCTAATTAATAGACTGGGGCCATTCAAACATGTCGGTTGACTAGTTTTAGAATGATGATGGATTTTGCATTTTTTTAGGCCTTAATGACAATGTTCCGTTGGGAGACCACAAACAAGGTTTCTCAATCAAATTAGATTTTGAATCCTATTTCGGAGAGCAGGTGAACACCCTTAGCCAAAAATAATTAAATAAAATATTGAGGTCCTAAAGTGAAAACATCTTTAAATTATTGAGGTCCTAAAATAATTAAAGAGAAAGGCTAGTCTAGTGGTGAAAACCTATTTTAGGAACCATTAGAATGGGGTGTTAAACCTTACTTAAACATAGAGTAGGAGATCACCAATGATGAACTCAGGTCTAAGTTTAGTCTTGAAGAACAATAGGATTTTGATCAAATCATCTAGGACACCAATAATGATGAACTTGTTTATGGATATGAATTTAGTCTTGAAGAACAACAAGCTTTTGATTGAATCATCCAAGAGTTTTTGAATATATTTTTTACATAGCCTTCCCTACCCTAGGGGGATTCTTATTCATCATGTGTAGGAGAACTTAAAGAGCTAGTCCTAACAGAGGACTCTACCATTGCAGACTAGTTCAAATATTTGCCGGCCATCCTAAAAGATGGTTAAACCCTTCTAGTAGATGATGTAGAGAGGATTACAAAGAAATTTAGTCAAACATTAGTCAATAAATCATGAAAAATTCATTAAAGACACAACAAAACTTAGCCTATCTATTCATACAGGAATTACAAAAGATAGCAAGAAAAAATTGAAATAAAGCAATACCCATTACCTTCCCAAGTGGATTCACCATAGAAGTGCAACTCAAAAGTATGTTCTCCCTTGATCAAGAGTTGTTTTCTTTGTCAAAAATAGTGGAAAATCCTCCAATGTCTCAAGAATTCTTTTCATAACCTAGGCTCAAAGTAGATGAAATCTCTAATCTAACCTATCAAATGAAGCTTGCTAATGAAACATAATGATCAACACAAAGGGTTGTGGAGACAATTCAACATTATAACATTGCACAAATCAAGCTTAAAAATGATGTTCATGGCTCTTTTATTTATAGATTTTTTAAATTGATCAAAATCAACCATGACCATCCATCTCAATATTGAAATGTGTGGTCATGAATAAATATAATATTTGGCATTATATCCATATATATCCTCATAATGATTTAGGATAAAGAGGCATTAAATAAGCATGGGATGTATTAAAGAGGCATGGGAGACCCATAATCTTGATATTTTATGCATTTATGGCGTAATAGATGCCACCCCATATGATGATGTCACTAGGTGATGCAGATATCAACAATCAATTTCCATAAATGAAATATCCAAAAATTTCCATGGAATTCTTACTTAAGCTCTTAATTTGGATTAATTATCTTAAACAAGATTAATCAAGGTTAGTGCAAATCTTTGAAAATTGGCCCTTAATTAATCAAAATGGTTAGAAAGTCATATTACTTGGTCATAATTTGGCTTGATAATAATTATAAGGTGATGTTAGATGTGTTGGAACTGTATTCCCATATATGATACTGACAACACAAAATAAAAATGGTACATGATGTGTACTAAAAGATTAGAAGAAAAAAGTGATCCAGAGTACAAAAAGGTGAAATCATCATTTTGAATTAAAATGAATTGATTAAATTTAGGTATCTCATAAAATGCATTTCTCTACTTAGGGATACATTAGCCTAAATTAGAACTTGTAATTGTCAAGCTCAAACCATTTAATGCATTTTATGGATTTTGACCTAAAATGTGCATTTAAGTGCAAATCAAGTAACATTGGTAATTTCAACATAAATGGTGTTAGGAATTGGATTTCTACATTTTCCCCCTATTTTAGAAGGCATAGCATGACATTCAAGTGAAGTAACATCTTTTCAAAAAAATGAGTTGTCAAGAATAAATTAGAAATGACCCATGATGCCCCCTTGAGAAGACATACTAGGATGAAAGAGAAGGATGGAGTCTTGAAAAGAGAGGGACAATGAGAGATTAACCCATGGAATAGATCACATCTAGATGAGATAATGATTGCACACGTGATTACCATCAATGATCAAAATATAATTAGAGGTATAATAGGCTCCAAATATGAGGGGAATGGGAAAGATATAATCCATAAATGTAAGGGACACACTTTAAATGTACCCAATTTGAGAGTATAGGCTGCGTGCTTATGACATTGATCAATCCTACGATAAGTTGCACATTGAAATATTGCCATTATGGGAATTAGTGTGGAGAGATTAGAATTAGAGTAAAAACGAATGTGGTCTCTAAAGAGAATATAATAAGAAGTGCCCCAGTATAACAAACGTGATCATGATAAAATAGTTTTGCCCTGGTAGGGCAAATTATGATCATTGATAAAGAATAAATAATGGTTTACCCCTATAGAGTAAATGTGATTGTGATAAAATATTTTTTCCCTAGTATGGATAATTTTGATCATTGATAAAGAATCTATAATGGTTTTCCCCTGTAGATTTGATTTGATTCTGACATTTTTTAGATGTTTTACCCCAGCATGGGCAATTAGCAAGTAAAATAGCTTAACGATATACCCCAAAAGATAGGTTAAAGTGAGCAGGTGTAAACATACATGTGATGGTGTAATGGCTTGTAAATATATATAAAACCTATCATATGAGAATGCATAAAGTGATGAAAGAGATGAAAATAAGAATGAAAGATAGTTGAACTCAATAAAAATTGAGCACTACCTACACAGTCCAATAGACTTCAAGCCGATGTCATTCTCCCAAGAAGTGGGATATAATGGAATGAGTGATGAAGAAACTTGAACAAAGTATGATTAGAATCATGATGTATGTGAAGAGATACACATCTAAGCATAGAGTTGAAGTGCTAAAATGCATGATACCTAGATGTTAATTTCATATCATGAGCCTAGATTATGTAAAGTGTTCTTGAGAATTGTTCATCAAAGTGATGTTGGTGTTAAGACTTTGAAACTTGAGTACAAATTTATTTATATAGAAAAATAAATTAGGCATCATAATTATGAATAACTTATAATTACATAATATTCCAATTGCACTGATTTGATTCGAATGTGAATACCTATAACTAAGGATAATGGTAAAACAATGACCAAAAATAGAGTTACAACTATTTACATTTAAACAAAAAAGCAAAGATAAAGAAAAAAGAAAAACATAAATGAACTTAGCTTGAAATCAAGATATGATCAATCAAGACGTAAGTAAGAACAAAAATGTTTAAAAATGAAAGTCCATAATATCTTAACAACATGAGATCACGATATAAATAATCAAGATTAATATAGACCATCAAGATGTACTTGAACACAAAAGAGAAAAGCAAAATCAAACAAAAAAAAATAAGACACCAACAATAATCAAATAAATAAAATGGTCTAAGAACAACTTAATAACATAGGATCAAGATATAAATAATCAAAATCCATGTGAATCATCAAGATGTTTTGAAACACAAAAGAGATAAGCAAAGACATATAGGGAAACACAAGACCAAGATGAGAAAATAAGTAATAAAAGGAGAAAAGGAGAAGAAATAAAAGGAGAGGTGCAAAAAGATAACAAAACACCAAGAAAACTCAAATAAATGCACATAAACTTGATTAAGGTGTAAATATTAGTGTGATTTAAAAATAATTATTGATGTACGTGTAGTAGAGGCATTACTTTCTATGACAATGTAAAAAAAATGACACAAAAGTTGCTCCCTAATTAAATAAAAATAATGACAAAAAAATGAAGAGAAGAAAAAGGAAGGGGTTGGTCGAGCTGACTCTAGATGTATAAGACAAGTGGACCCTACCTATATAGTTCTATGAATGCATGTTCCAACATGAACTTCAGGCCAAATGTAGTTATTCCTAGAAACATGATAGAAGAAAAATGATGATCATATCAGCATGATTGATGTTATAGAAGAAATAAAAGATATGACAAACAAATGAGAATGGACTTACAAACATCAAGCTAATGGGATGAGAAAGAATGATCTTGTAAAATGGCAAGTGCATGGGATAAGATGAACTACTCAATAAAAGATCAGTAGGTAAAATGTTTCCAAGATGATAAGTCCATGGAAAAATTTGTGCTTTTAAAATGACAAGAGCGTAGCATGGTGAGATGGGAATTTACAAATGTATAAAAGCATGAGACAATGTTTTTTATTTTTTGTGGATCATGTTCTGATGTTTTTGGTATTTTTAAAGTATTTTCAATGTTTTTGGTGTTTTGGGGATAAAATATGTAGAAGGTGGAACTATCTAGTTAAGTAGATGCTCGTCTAAGAGTAGAAGTTCCAATAAAATAGCTAATCTGGTTGTAATACCCCATGTTTGCAAATTAGTGAGAGTGAAGATCTTAATAAGATAATAAATGCCTACAAAGTGCATCAAATGTAATATATACTAGTGTGAAACATGAAGTAACTTTGAATAATTATCTATGTTCACTTATTTGTAATAGTGTGGTAAATGTCCTGAACTGAGAAGGTGCCTGTGTTCACTTATCTATAGAAGAAGCTACAAAATACTATCTTGGCTGAATTATTTTTTAGAAATAGAATTGAAGATCATCATAATGTTCATGAGACATAATCAAGATCATAATTGGTCGAGGGATAAAAAGTGTTCAATCTTAAAATATGCCCAAGACATAACAAAGAATATAGTTCTCAAGGAGAATGGTCCAAAGAATAGTGTTCAACACATGGATGGTCTAGAGTGGGATAAAGAATATGCTTATCTTTCAAGAATGTTACAAATAATATGGTTCTAAAAAATAATGGTCCAAGACAAGATGAAATGTGTTCAAAGTGCCAACAATTCAAAGCCTTCACTGTTCAGAGTCATGAAGAGCGAGCCAAGGTAGTATAAAATGTGTTCAAGGTAGGATAAAATGGTGGGATAAAATTACTCAGCAAAAGTTGTCCCCAAGTCATGGGTCTTGTAGACAATGATTCAAATTTGTTCATGCGTAGAACCTCTTAATGTGTATGATGTTCACGAGATATTGAATTTCTTCGCCATTAGGTTTAGCTAGTCGATATTCCCCTGATCTATAGTTTGCCATGAAAACATATGGTCCCAACTAACTAGGCTGAAACTTACCTTTATTTTTGTGTTTAACATTCATGTTCTTTCATTTCTCTTTCAAGAACAAATCACCAATATCAAACTCTCGAGGGAGAATGTGCTTTTTTTATCTTTTCCATAATTTGTTCTAATAGGCCTACAAGTTTTCTAGGGCATCTAAATGCTTACCATCAATGTGTTCTAGTGATATTCATAATGATGATATCTTGATCTTGACTAGGATAATATCTCCAGTGTCAAAAACAAGGGAGTATCGAATGGTTCTAGTTGGGGTTTGATGATTGGTTCTATAAGTTCAAAGGGTAGGAAAGAGTTTCAAGTGTTAATTATGACTAGCATCATTGACAATCTTATTTAAGATGGCTAAAATGGTTTTGTTTGACACCTCAGCTTATTTTTTGCCTTGTAGGTTATATAGAGTTGATTTTTTGTGCTTGATCTTCAATTTTTCACAAAGAGATTTCACATCTTGGTTCACAAAAGATCTACCATTATTAGATATAATATGAGTTAGGATGCCATATCGATAGATGATATGGTTATGGATGAATTTGGCTATCTACTTCTTGATAACATAAATTAAAGGAATGGCCTCAATCTACTTGGTAAAGTACTTGATTGCAATCAAAATGTGCTTATGGCCATCTAAAGCTATTGGGTTAATTTTCCCAATGAGATTGAGACCCCACATTGAGAATGACTATGGTGTTATGATTGGCTGGTAAAGAAGGTGTGTGTATCAAGTTGCCATGTTGCTAACAAGGAAAACACTTTTTCACATAGTTTCAAGCATCAACCTCTATTTTGGGCCAATAATAGCTTGTTCTGAGGAGATTCTTTGTTAAGACTACACCATTGGTGTGGGCCCCACACATTCCTTCATGAACCTCCTTTAGTGCTAGCTTAGATTCTCCTGAAGATAAATAATGAAGAAACATCCTATCATAGCCTTTATGATAAAATGTGTTTCTAAGGAGAGTATAACTTGTTAAGTGGTGAAGGAATAGTTTTTATTGGTTGTTGGAAAGGTTGGTGGAGAAAACATGACCATGGAGATAGTTATAAAAATATTAGTGCCATGGTAGCTCGGGTGGGGGATTAGGACCTATAATGGTGCATACCCTCTCTAAATCTGGTATAATATGCATAGGTTGAAGAATATTTTCAATCAAAATTTGATACTCTTTAGCACTACCATCCATTTGAATCATGGAACCAATCATCTCTATTACATCATTGAATCTGTTGTTTACTCTTGGAACTTGTTCAAACTATAGATATTTAAAATGTGTTTTAAGGTTATCAATAATTTTCTTGTAAAGAATAAGATTATCATCTCTTATTTGATACTGATTAATGGTTTCATTGATGATTAACTGTGAATCTCCATATAACTTTAAGCTTTGAATATCCCATTATATAGTAAGGTAGAGCCTTGCAATTAATGCCTCATACTCAGCCATATTGTTTGTATAATGAAATTGTATATGGAATGCTTTGGGAATCAAATCCCCCTTTGGTATGATCAAAAATATGCCAACTCTAGATCTATGGGATGTGAAATATTTATCAAAATAAAGCATCCATTGTTTAGGTTCTTTCGATGTTTGTTCTATCATCATGATAAAATCATCTAGAAAGTCAAACTTGAGAGGTTGATTATCCTCAATAGGAGCTTCTACAAGTTGGTCAGAAATTATTTGCCCTTTTATTGCCTTTTGATTATGGTATTCAATGTCAAAATCACTTAGGAACATAACCCATTTAGCCATGCATCCTTGAAGAGCTGCTTTAGACAAGATGAACTTGAGAGGGTCTACCTTAGCGATGATAATAGTTTTGTTATTTATCATATAATGTTATGATTTCTAAGTAGTAGACACCATAGCTAAACATGCCTTCTCAATAGGCATATAATTGCATTCATAAGCCACTAATGTTTGGATTAAATAATAAACAACATGTTCCTTACCATGATCATCATATTGGGCTAAAAAAGCCCCTAGTGCATGTTCTGTGGTTGATATATAAAGAAGCAGTGGATTTCCCTATGTTGGTGGTCTTAAGACTGATGGATTGGCCAAGTATGTCTTAAGATTTAAAAATTCTATCTAACAATCTTCATCACATTGAAATGTTAACCCTTTCTTCAAAAGATGGGTAAATGGGTGGCACTTATCTGCCAATTGAAAAATGAACCTGTGTATAGACTGGATCTTTACTTGCAGGATTCATAGCTATTTAAGATTGTTTGGTGGAGGCATTTCCATAATATTGTCAACTTATTTAGGGTCAAATTTGATCCCTTTTTATGATACAATGAACCCTATAAATTTCCCTGATGTGTCTTTGAAGATGCATTTCTTAAGATTCAAGCAGACTTTATATTTATGAAGATTCTCAAAGATTCTTCATAGAACATTAGGATGTCCAGATCTTATTCATGATTTTGCTATTATATCATCAACATAGTACTCTATAATGTCATGCATCATGTCATGGAAGATGACAATCATTACATGTTGATATGTTGCTCCAACATTCTTCAAGCCAAATGACATGACTTGGTAACAAAATGTCTCCCACAAAGTGGTGAATGCAGTCTTGTGTTGGTCTTTAGGGGCTATCCTGATCTAATTGTAACCTGAAAATATATCCCTTAAGGATAAAATCTCATACCCAATAGTTGAGTCGATGATCATGTCAATGTTGAGCAGAGGAAAATCATCTTTGGGGCATGCTTTGTTGATATCTACAAAATCATTAAAAATATGTATACATGGGGTCTTCTTACTCACTAGGACTATGTTGGAGATCCATTCAAATTAATCTAGTGGTGTAATAAAATTATCTCCTAACAACTTTTCCAATTTATCTTTAACCAATAGGGTGATGCGTAGATGCATCTTCCTCAATTTTTGCTTGACTAGTTTGGCATTGGGATGGACAACAAGGTAATGCATAACAAAATCAAGGTCCAAGCCTAGCATGTTGGAGTATTCGCATGCAAAGACGTCTATATAATCCTTAAGAATGGATATAATATGCTCAAATTTTGCTTCAATAAAAATAGCTCCAAGATAAATAATTTTGGGATCCTCATAGGTTCTTAAGTTCACTTTGTCATGTTTTCCACAAGGAGTGTGGATCCATCTTCTAGACTTATAGCTAAGGTATGATCATGATTATCTTATTCTACCACATCTTCTTGTTGTTCCTCCCAAATTTCTAGATAGTATGAAGAATTAGAATCTACCATCTCAGATAAAGGCCAAGTAGAAAAAACCTCTAGAAACTCAAGAGTAAGATGCTCAAACATTTGTTGTTCTAAACAGAAGCTTGTACTGGGTATGGAACTTGGGCTAGATGGACCTTCTGTGTCCTGAGGGGATGAGAAAACTTTCCCACCTAGGAGCACTTGAAATAGGTTTTCACTCGAAGGCTTATCTTTTTCTTTACTTTTTCCCTGATCAATGAACACCTCAAAGAGGTTTTCACCCAAAGATCTTGATGTTTATTCATTATTATGACAAAAAAAGTTTTCCTTCTCTCTAAAGTAGGTAAAAGGATCCAATGAAAAATCAAAGCCCTATTTATGATTTCCAATGGGAAATCCATTACTTAGGTCCATGTATTCTATAATTGATTCTTCATTATAAAACTCATCGAGGCATATGACCAAATTTTGTTGGTCCTAATCTATGATTTTAGGATGGCAAAGGCATAGGGAATAATGTAGGTTTGATTTAGGATGAGAAACTCCAATGGTAAATATGTAATGTCCTACTTCAAGAAGGGAAACACCACTAAGATAGGTTCTTACTTTAGGATGAGAAGCTCAAGTAGACATTATGGTTAATATGGAATTGGAATCAAATAAATCTAAGTTAACAAGCTCATCAAAAAGGCTATAATGGGACACTATGTCACTACTAGGAGTTTCATCACTAGTCACTTTAGAAGAGTCACTATCGAAATTCATGAGGTCACCCTCTAGTGGTATAAATCCGATACCATGATTCTAATTAATAGCTCTAGTTGATAAGGATTCTAAGATTCCTTGTACTCATGGCCGAGGCCTTTCCCTGTATAGTCAAGATGATCTATTATCTGATTAGGGATAGGATACTTTGGATTCTAAAAGAAATAAACAAGGCCTTTAGAATATAACCAATCTCCCTCGATAAAATCCTCTTGATCTTTATTTAGTGTGATTACAGGTAGAAAAACCATAGGTGGTTTTCATTATTTTTTCTTTGGCTACCAAATCTAGTTGGGTTCATTAGGAGTCTTGAAAGCTTTAGGCTTACCAAATGATTTAAGGGATTCAAGTAACTTTGCAATGTGGAAGGTATCCTTCAGAAAATGTGTGGAAATTCCCACATCTTCAATAACAACTTACTTCGTAAGAGCTATAGGAAATGTATTAGCCAAAGTGGAAGCTAGATCACTAGGGTCAATATAATTAGATGGATATGGATGAGAAATAATGGTTTTGTTATTTTTCATAATGATTCATAACCTAGGCAATAGTTATAATTACAAAACTTGGCTTTAATATGTTTGTAATATTGATATGGCTACTGATGAATGGGAATAGTAACCTCGATCCCATCATGGGTAAACTTAAGGCATTGGTGAAGAATGGATGGAACTACCTATACTTCATGGATCCATGGACAACCAAGAAGAATGTTATAAGGAAGTTACATATCCATAATATGGAATAATGTGTGATAAGAAATAAACCCAACCATGATCGATAACCAAATTATACCAGAAGACTCCCTCTTAGAATTATCATAAGCCTTAATTGTAATCATTTTTCATTGAATGTATTTATCCACATAGCCTAATCATCATACAAATTTGAGAGATATGATGTTCAACCCTGAACCATTATCTATAAGAACTCGCTTAATCGTATGATATATAATTATTATCTCAATGTATAGCAGATTATTGTGATTTGGGCCAAGAGTGGACATGTCTTTTTGGTAAAATGTGATTTTCTAAAATAAATACAAATGTCCAACTAGGTTATGGAACTGATCAAGGTTAATAACATGAGGCACAATAGATTATTTCAAAAGGTTGTTCATAATATTTCTATGGACATTAGATGTCTACAAGAGTTCCAATATGGAAATCTATGTAAGGGCTTTATTCAATTGGTATACTAAACTATAAGTCTTTTTGATTGTGGATTGAGTTAGTTTAGCCTTTGTTGGCACAATATTTGACTTTGGAGCCATTGGCATAGTTTTCTCATTGGGTTTCATGAAAGAAGTGGGTGAAGGGCCCCGAATGGTGACTTGTGGGCATCTAGTTGTGATTGCACAACCTAGAGGTGGCAAGGAGTCATTATAATTAGAAGAGGAAGGCAAAAGGCCTTAGATGGTGACTCATGAACATCTAACTATATTGGTAGAGTTTTTAGTCAATTAGAAGCCTTTATAATTAGAATAAGGGTGATGTTATTCAAAACTAGTAACCCATGCAAACAGAGTCACAACATGATTATGTGAGCTCAATGTGATATTACTAAGGGAAGAAGGTGTTGACCCTATAATGATAGGTCTCATGCTATAGGGAACATGAGATTATCCACATGGTTTTAAAGTAATAGTGGCAATGTGGGCAGAAAAAATGTGCCCCATAGTATTTTTATAGTCATACAACATGTTGTTATAAGCCACATTGTTAGTATGGGTATTATGATCTTGATTATGCTCATTACAATTCTGACCCTGATGTTGGTTTTGATTCTACCTCTATCCTTGATTTTGACCTTGGTTTTGATTATTTCTTAGTGGTGGTGGATTATGTTGAGGAAAGGGGTCATTGTGGATTCCCATTTCCTAATTTATGTCTTGATTAGGGGTTGACGTAATCTTCAGTTCACCACTTTCAATAAAGTCTTCAATAATGTGTCATAATTGGATGCAATGATACGTACAGTGACCAATAACATGATGGAAGTTGCACCATTCATTCTTTTTGTACCAATCTAGTTTTGGTTGATCTTGAGGAAATGGCCTTGGTACTATCCATACAATCAAATTAGAAGTAATGAGTTTTTGTAACACTATTTTAACTTGTTATCCTAACTTGCTAAAGACTATAAAATTGTTATGAAATGTCCTTCGTGGAGGTTATCTTTGTAAAGTAGGTGGTGGATTTGGGGGAGGTGAATCCTACACTATTTATATGTGACTTATTTCAGTCACCCCATTTCCAACCATGTTCTTGTTTTTGTTAAATCCCTTAGGCTTTTCCTACACAACCATTTGAGCCAATGATTGAGTCTAATTAGATGCTTGACCCTACATGAAAATCTTGACAAGGCCTTTAGTAATAAGATCCTTCTCAATCTGCACTCCTTTGTTAATAATTTCTTCAAATGAGTTATCAAAAGCTAATAATAGATTATATGCAACTTTGGGATGCAAGTTCTATGTAAATATAGCAGCCAACTATTTGTCTGGAAAGTTATGCTGAAAACAGCCTGCCAATTCTCTCCACCTTTGTAGATATGTGGTAAAACTTTCACCATCACACTATTTAGCTTTACACAAGTCAAAATGGTCAATGAACTTTTTTGGTAAGTTGTTCCAATCTAAAATTGATCTCTTGGGTAGTTTAAGTAGCCAATCTAAAGCCTATCTTTCTAAACTTTGTAAAAATAGTTGAAGTAAGTACTCACTAATATAAGAAACCTCTTGACATAAGATAAATAATGCCTGTATGTGCTCACATGGATCTCCCTTTCTTTTGTACTTGTCAAATTTTGGTGCCTCGAAATGAGGTGGAAAGGGGTTTTGGAAAATAGATAAAATAAATGGATATTTACATATCTCATTAAGTTTTTACTTTTTAACTCTATTATTCATCTCCAATCTTTGAATAATTTCCTTCATAGAATTCCACTCTTGCCTGTTTGGTGCATTTTTGGATTGGATAAAATATTATTGGGGTGGTATGCACCCTGAGTTTTGTTGTTGTTGGGGTGGAATGTGGCCCTGATTTTGTTGTTGTTGTTGGGGTGGAATGTGCCCCTAATTTCATTGTTGTTGGGGTGGAATGTGCACCCAGTTTTGTTGATGTTGGGGTGGAATGTGCCCCTGATTTTGTTGTATGGGTTTATAGGTAATGTATACCTTTTGATCCACAACTTGGTTCTAATTTTCTCCTTGATTTAATAAAATAGGTCGTTGATTCTTGGATTGTAAAACATTTCTTAAATTTGATTGTTTAGTACCTTATTGATTTTGGGGAGTTCTATGTTTATTTACCAATTTTTGTGTTGGTTGGAACAAACTAGCCAAATTGTCTTGAGGGATTTCCTTGATTTGAACTAAATGTTTGGGTTTTTGATTTTGTAAATTAACAAGAGGTTCTTGATGATTGAAGAACATATGTTCCATGTCAAATGGAAATTTTTTTAAGATCTCTTGTGACTTTGACTATTTGTTTAGGTTACCTTGATCCAATATGGTTATGCTCTCATCAAATGTTTGCTGTATAATTTCGATCACATTTCCCTATTTTTTTGAAGCATCATTATGAATTGAAGTGGAAACTAATGAGTCAGTTAAGTCTATAACAAGATGATCCACATATCATTGACTTATTATCTTGATCTTAGCTAGAATATATGGATTTGTGGGTTTTGACTATGTTTGTATTTATTTTCCTTTATTAGAAGAAGAAGGTATGTCTATTTTTGAGAAAAAATTCTCCTGCCATGTTGTTCTCCTTCTCTAACTAAGGTATTAAATTGTTCTATAGGAAATCCTAAAGGTAGTCTAGCACCTAATTCTATCAACCTAAGAAGTGCTTCATCTTGATCTTCTTAGGGTTGATATTCATTATAGTCATATTTGGATCCTAATATTGTGGGAATGTCATCAAAAATAATGAGGTTATCTTGACCATCATAATATTTCTCATCCTCATAGCTAAGGCCATAAGAGGCCCCACAAAGAGTGAACCTCTGAGTCATGTTTAAAAAGAGTTATTCTCTATGTTTGACTAGATTTGGATCAATGTTTTGCAAAAATTCAAACAAGGTATGTTTTGGTTCTCTTCAAATAAATGAGTAAGGTACCAAAGAGACCATAAAGGAATGTGGCTTGTAACCACACACAATTATAATATTTTGTTCATGAATTTACTCAACTTTTTGTCAAGTTAAAATCATATAGATTGGAAGAGGGTAAGGTAACTCAAATATCCAAGGTGAAAACTAGTACACCAAAGCCTAGATCTTTATGATATGCCTAGATCTTTATGATATGCCTGTATCATAAAAGCTAGTTTTAATTTCAATGATTTGACCCTAGAAAATTTGAGAAAATTTCTCCAGATTATGAAGAAGACAATATGAACTAAGCAACTCAAGATGTAAAAACATGTACAAATCACTACGTACAAAGCTAGGATCAAATGGGTAGCACAATGTCACCACATGGTTCTAGTAGGATAAAATATGTTCTGGGACTCAAAGTGTGATTGATACGCAAGATGAGTTGAGTCCACTAAGATGATAATGTGATTTTGAGTCTAATAAATGGCCCTCAATCCAAATGTAAAATTAAACCCAAGTTAAAACAAGTTTAGTGTGCAAATGGTGAACCCAATTTAACACACCAACCCTTAGAACTTATAAAGGTTCAAATTTTGAATGTGAATTATAAATGAGGGACTAAAAAAAATTGGGTAAATGATCTAGACTCAAATGTGAAACATAACTATGACAAAGTGGATGATATGACACAAATCTTTTGATAATAAATTGAACAAGGTAAAGAGATATTTTCTAATTGGACCTATGATTCTAGTGGGGATGATGAAGTAAATGTCAAGAGATGAAATCCCAGGTCAAATTTTATCTATATAACTTGTGGGAGGTAATGAAGTCCCCCTCACAAGCCAAGTTTTCATAAAATAAAAGATATAATAGAAAGACTTTATGGTCACCTCAAGATCACCCAATACTATTATGAGTTTTTTGGTGAGGATTTTAAACGAGATTCTTTCTATGCTTAGACTAGGCTCTTTGTAATAAGGATGACATTTTTTATTTCAAAATTTCCCTAAAGGTGATGGATGGATGAGCATACACATAGCGTCCCTCTTTTTACCAATCAAGTTCTAATTACACAACTATTGAATACAAATTTGAATAAATGAGTTAAATTTTAAAAACCAAATGAAAAGTATGGTGATATTATTTTGACCCCTTGGTCTTAATTTATAACTTTGAAAGCAAAATTATCAAAAACATTTACTTAAGCATCTAAATTCTCAATTAAGCACCAAAACAAGGTTCCTAATCCATTTTAAACATTCAAAAGAGGTCTAAAAAAAGCATTATTTAACAAATCTCAAGTTGATCCTATAAGGAAAAGGTTAGAGTTTTGTTTATATTTTAATCTAATTTATTAAAAGAGATAAGCCACCTTGAAGGGTAAAAATCTATCGACCCAAAGGCAAAACCTCAAGAAAACAAATGCGTCAGATCATAATTTTTAAAAAATATTTTCAAAATTTTATGAAAAATATATGCAACTTGAAGCTAAACGGATAAAAAACTTATGAAATTTAGGAGAAAACATGTGGTTTTAAAAAAAAACATGAAAAACAGAGTTTGTATGACCCCAAACCAAGCATTTGAAAATGGCCTATTAGCTCTCGGGTCTATATTTTTAAGAAATAACATAGTGACTGGAGATGGTTATACCTAATTATTGATAGTTATACCTAATCATCGATGGTTGAAAATGACCATAGGTGGTTTACTCAACCATCGACAGTTCCTCTTACCATTGACAGTCTCTGTGTAAACATGTGACAAAGAAAAATGGTAAAATAATGTTAGAAAATCAAATTGTAAGAGTTTTAATCATCTAAATGAACATTTTAAATTTGTATAATGATCTTATTCATATGTGGGATGTATTTTGTTCCACTAGGTGTGCCAAAATGTAGAGAGGATTACAAAGAAAGTCAGTCAAACATTAGTCAAGAAATCATGAAAAATGAATTAGAGACATAAAAAAACTTAGCCTATCTATTCATACAATAATTACAAAAGATAGTAAGAAATAATTTAAATAAAACAATACCCATTACCTTCCCAAGTGGATTCACCATACAAGTGTGGCTCAAAAGCATGTTCTCCCTTGATCAACAGTTCTTGTCTTTGTCAACAATGGTGGTAACTCTTCCAATGTCTCAAGCATTCTTTGCATAACCTAGGCTCAAAGTAGATGAAATATCTACTCTAGCCTATCAAATGAAGATTGATAATGAGACACAATGATCAACACAAATTGTTGTAGAGATATTTCAACATTATAACATTGTACAAATCAAGATTAAAAATGATGTTTATGGCTCTTCTATTTATAGATTTTTGAGATTGATCAGGATTAACAATGACAATCCATCTCAGGATTGAGATGTGTGGTCATGAATAAATATAATATTTGGAATTAAATCCATAAATATCCTCATAATGATTTAGAATAAAGAGGCATGGGAGGCATTGAAGAGGCATGAGCGACCCATAATCTTGATATTTTATGCATTTATGGCTTAATGGATGCCACCCTTTATGATGATGTCACTAGGTGATACAGATATCAACAATCAATTTCCATAAATGAAATATCCAAAAAGTTCCATGGAATTCTTACTTAAGCTCTTAATTTGGATTAATTATCTTAAACAAGATTAATCAAGTTTAGTACAAATCTTTGTAAATTGGCCTTCAATTAATCAAAATGGTTAGAAAGTCATATTACTGGGTTGTAATTTAACTCAAGAAGAATTAGAAGGTGATGTTAGATGCATTGGAACCGTACTATCATTTACGATGATGAAAACACAAAATAACAATGGTACATGATGTGTACTAATGAATTAGAAAAAAAAGAGTGATCAAGAGCATAAAAAGGTGAAATCATCATTTTGAATCAAAATGAATTGATCAAAGTTAGGTATCTCATTAAATAAATTGCCCCATTTAGGGATACATTAGCCTAAATTGGCACTTATAAATGACAAGATCAAACCATTTAGCACATTTTATGGATTTTGACCTAAAATGTGCATTTGAGTGTAAATCGAGTAAGATTGGCAATTTCAACATAAATGGTGTTAGGAATTGGATTGTCTATAGAGGATATAATAGAGGTTAACATCAGAACTCTAGATGACCCAAAATGGATCAAATTAGACACATCCCTCATTGAGGAGGAATATGAAGTCTTTAAAACCATTTTGAGTGAATTTATTGATATATTTTTAGGGGCCTCCTCTAACATGCCTGGCTTGGACCCTACCTTAGTTTTTCACCACCTTGTGGTACATCTTGATGCCAAACCTAGGAAACAAAAATCATGTAAGATGCAACCTCAGATTATTATGTTAGTAAAGAAAGAGCTGTAAAAACTCTTGGAAGTGAGATGTGCTAGGCTAATTGACTATTCTAAATGGATTTCCAATGTGGTACCTATCATCAAGAAGCTAGAAGCAATCAAAATCTGTATTGATTTTAGAGACATAAATAAGGCCTACCCCAAGGGTGACTTTCCTCTACCAAACATTGACATGATTGTCAGCTCCAAAGTGGGTTATGAAATGCTTTCACTGATGGATGGATTTTTTGGCTACAATCAAATTCAAATTGCACTAAAAGACCAACATAAAATAACATTCACCACTCCATGGGGAATATTATTTTATTAGGGTATGCCATTTAGTCTCAAAAATATAGGGGCTACCTATCAAAGAGCCATGACCATCATATTTGATGATATGATGTATGACATTTTTGAATACTACATCGATGACATACTAGGAAAATATAAGACTAGGGTTGATCATCCAACAACACTGAGGAGGATATTTGAGTGATTACGTGAATACAAAGTCAGACTCAACCTTAAAAAGTGTGTTTTTGGAGTTACTTCGAGAAAATTTCATGGATTTATTGTGTCTCAGTGAGGCATTGGAGTTGATCTAGCCAAAGTATGAGCCATAATAAACATGCCACCATTGACCAAGTTGAAATAGCTCTGTAGTTTTCAGGGCAAGATTCAATCTATCAAATGCTTCATATCTCAGTTGGCTAAAAAGTGCCACCCATTCACACACTTACTGAAGAAAGGGGTCGAATTTAATTGGGATGGTAGATGCAAAAAATATTTATAACAACTAAAGGACTATCTAGAAAATTCACCTATTTTATTGCCTCCTATGGTAGGAAAACTATTCCTACTATATCTATTAGTTACAGACAAAGCCCTGGGGACATTTCTATCTCAACATGATGATAATGGAAAGGAGTATGATGTGTACTATTTAAGTCATGCATTGGTCATGTGTGATCATAATTATATGCCCATGTAAAAATCATGTTTAGCTATGGTATTTTCAACTCAAAAATTGTGACATTACATGTTGAACAACAAGACCATGGTTATTTCCAAAGTAGATCTGCTCAAGTATCTACTATCCAAAATAGATTTACAAGGCTACATGGCTAAATGGATCATGCTTCTTAGTGAATTTGAGATATAATATGTTAACCAAAAATCCATCAAGGGATAAGTTCTTACAAATCAGCTTGTTGAAACACCCCTTGTAGATATATAACCACTAACATTCTAATTCCTAGATGAATCCATTATGACCATCATTGAAACACCTATTAAGGAGTAACAATGGAAGCTGTATTTTTATGGATCATTCACAACACATGGATCAGGTGTAGGCCTTTTGTTTATTAATCCACAGGGGGATATAATCCCTAAGTCATTTATGATTAGCTTTTCTTGTACCAACAACATGTCCAAATATGAAGCACTCATTTCAAGGCTTTGACACATAGTGCGATGGAATATACATCATCTAAATTTTTATGTTGATTATTAGTTAATCATCAATCAGGTTACATACCACTTTCAAAATAAAGATGACAAGCTAATCCCATACAAGGCCATGGTTGACACTCTCAAATCATAGATAGTTGACATCCAATTTAAACATATACCAAGGGCCAATAATAAAACAACAAATGCCATGGATACCATTAGATATTTGATTTGAAATATAGATATGGCCAAAGAATACTAGTTTCTCATTGAAAATATATTAGTACCAACTCATGAGCCTTCAACCATCATAATGATTTGTGATATTATTAGTCCTATCACTACTTGATATTCTGACTTATATGTCTATCTCTATGACCAAGTTATGCCACCAGACTTATCTTGTAAATAAAAAAAAGTCTTTATCCACCATGCCTCACATTATACCGTACTTAGACCAAACCTATACCACTGTAGTTTTGATGGAACTTTGCTTTATTGTTTATCTTTGGCAAAAAATACACTAGCATTATGGTAAGTTCATGAATGAATATGTGGATCCTACTCTAGTAGGGACATCCTCTCCAAAAAAATCCTAAGTAATGGGTACTATTGGCCAATGATAGATGCAGATGCAACTGTATATGTGAAAATATGTGATAAATATCAATAGCATGCCAATATGATTCATGCCCTAGCCATGACTATGAAACCAATGATAACACCATAGAAATTTACTACATGGGGCCTCAATCTCATTAGGAAGATAAACCCCACATCATCTGATGGCCATAAACATATTCTTACCACCATAGAATACTTTATTAAGTGGGTTGAAGCTATACCCCTCTCTTACGTGACTGGAAAGCAAATTTTCAAGTTCACCTTTAAACATCTCATTTTTTGTTATGATATCCCCTCTAACATTATATCTAATAATGGTGGATATTTCAAAAATAAGAATTGTGAATAACTATGTGTTGATTACAATATCAAAAAAAATAAAAATCATAGCATATTACCCACAAGGTAACAGCCAAGCAAAAGCATCTAACAAAACCATTGCCAACATCCTTAAAAAGATTATCAATGATGTCGGTCGTGATTAGCACCTTAAAATATTATGTGCCCTCTTGGAATAATATACTAATCACTACACTCCAACAAGTGTCATTCCATACTCATTTATGAAACTACATCTATTCTTCCCATTGAGTTTGAGTTACCTTCTTTGTGCAATTTATAAATCATATCCTGGATGATAAATATTATTGAGTACCATGATTGTAAGAGATAGAGTTACTTGATGAGAATTATATGGATGTAATAAACAATCTGTAAACATATCACAACTGACTCCATGGACACTACAATAGGTGTGTGGAACACAGAGAATTTGAGCTTGGTGACCTTGTTATTAAGAAAACCAAAAGAATACCATGATTGAGAAGAAACATATAGGGAAGTTCAAACCCAATTGGGTAGGTCATTTCATCATTGTTGCAAACTATGGTGATAGAGAGCAAAAGCTTGCCATGCCAAAAAGGGACAAAATTTATGAGATGATGAACATTATACACCTCAAGTGTTACTTCTTTTGAGTGATTTTGTGTATTTTCTATGAGGACCATTTCAAGCTGTACCATATTATCAATATTCTTCTTTGTACAATCTTACTATTCTACCATTCTACCTTTTCCATCAACTAAGATTTTTTCAACCTCCCTACCTAACCCATTTGACCTTGGTTCCATTCTATTGGTTTTGCTTTCAACATGAAGAATGAGATCAATTTTACTAGTTATTTTAAGTATTCCAGATGTAGGCCATATTTTGTAGTAGTATGATAGAGGTTTTGTCAGTTGCATCCTTCATTTCTTGTTCCATTATTTATACCATTTGTGCTTAATTATAACCACCTATTGGAAAATTAGTGTACCACCATCTTGTTACTAATTATAATCACCTATAGGAAATTAGTGCCATTAATTTATGTCATTGTTCCCTAGTTATAACTACCTATAGTAAACTAGGGGAAATATTTGTTTATTATGCCTTGACATACCAACTTGCCATTACTATACCATACTGTGCCTTTATGACAAATTTTCCTATTTTATTTGAATTGGTTATACACTAGTCAGATTCCTCCATTGTAAGGCAAAACTACAATGACTTGAGGTCTCATCCTAGGACTATGTACGCAATGTTCAATATCCATTTAGGTCAGCTCAGTCAACCTTTGCCATGCTCTTACCATTTTGCAAGCATTTTCAATTTGAACACTCTCACCATTTTATGAGCTTATGCTGTTTAGTGTCTCATCATTCTTGATCGAGTTGAGATGCTCTAAAATTTCCAAAAACATTTGTAAAACCATTTTAAAAAAAAACAAAAACATTACCCACTTCTTTGCCTTAAGGATTGTAGGAACCCTTACTAAATCACAAGAAACCACTTGTCATTTAATTTCCCAATCTTTATTAGCCCTTTTTTCCCATGCTCTCACCAATTTATGAGCTCATTCCCATATTCTTCTATCACATTCATCATGTTTTTTTTCTCATTATTTTCTTCTATCCCATTTCCTAGGAAAACTACATTTGGCATAAAGTTTTTATTGGATATTACATCGATGGAATTATGTAGGTAGTGTCCACTTGCCTAGTGCATATGGAGACAAATTGACCACCCCCTTAATTTTTTTCTCTTCCCCTATTTTGTTTGTTTGTCAAGTTATCTCTTATTTTCTAGGGGCAATGTTCATCATCTTGTTTGTGTCACATTGTTTGTACTAACATTATGATTAACCATTATTATTTTTTGTTTCTCATTGTTTTGTTTTATTTCTTTCTTTTCTTCTATTTTATTTGTTTATTTTTTTACTTTATTATTATGCCTTGATTCAATTTATGTGCATTCATTAGGTGATTCCTTGCACATTATTCTTGAATTCATCCATATTCATATGTTAACATTATCATCATAGTTTTTGTCATTGGTGCATAGTTTTTAATTGAGTATTAAATTAGAAGTTAGTCCTTATGCATATTTTAGCCAAGTCCTCATGGTGTTCTATCATGATGCCTATCGACACATACTATATCAAAAACTAGCTTGAAGAGTCTCACCAACAATACAATAATGATATCTCCTTGGCACCAACACCAACAACATTCCTGACCTAATCCAAATCATATCCCAAATAGAGTAATTAAGAAATAAAAGAATTTTAACCTTTGTAGTTTTGACAAGTATATCCCTACTAGCAAGTTTCCCAAATTCATCTTTCTCCTCTATACCAATTTTCCATCATCATCTTTGCCATCATATTTCCACATCATATTTGCCACTATCGGGGTCCAATGATTCTAACCACCTTTGGGAAAATCATTGTATACCATCACAATTTTTTGACATAATCAAGGTCCAATGATTATAACCACATTTGGACAAATAATTGTATACCATCCCACTTTCATCTTCTATATCATGTTTTCCACAATTGGGGTATAATGATTCTAACCACCTTTAGTTAAATCATTGTATACCATCACACTTGCATTACCAATGATTTTAACCACCTTTGGGTAAATCATTGTGTTTTCATAAAATTGAAGGCTAATGATTATAACCACCTTTGGTCAAATAATTCTCTTTATTTTTCCCACCTAGGGCATGTTTTCATGGTGATAATTGATGCAAGTGCATCAGACCAACATAAAACTTTTCTGCTAAATTTTTAAATTTTAAATATTTAAACTGCTAGTAAAAAATTGAAAAATGTAGAAATAAAAATAAATTAGCAATTTGTTAGTAAGAATAGTTAATAATTTAGGATAATTCATATCCATAAGTATAAGCTTAGTATTGGTTAGCAATTTTCCCTAACGAATGGATGAGTTTAATTCCAAAGAAATAGGGTAAGTACTCAGTATAAATTTTAATTTGCCTTATTTTCACACGACTAGAGGTGCTTAAAAAATTTAGTATGTTGGATATATTTTATCTGAAATACTTAAAATATTACAGGGAAGTGAAATTTTAGGAATTTTAGGTGTGATTACAAGGGAAGTGTCTCAGATTCCAATGAATCCAAATCAACCGAATTAACAAAATAAAAAAAATAAGGTAATCTTATTTGCTAAAAAAGACCAAGGGACACCACATGCAAATATTTTTTTTTAATTATTAAATATTTGGTTCAACACCCACTTGATTTAATGTAATAAAATTATTTATTTATTATATTTATAGATAATTCAACTTGGGTGACTTATATCTATGGTGGTTATAGTATCTATTAGCCAATAGAAAGGAAGGCAATGGCGTGTCTTTGCATGATTAAAGATTTTATTAACAATAATTTGAAACTTTGTTCATTCCATTCACATGTAACTATAAGTTGAACTATTTATTAAACATTTATAATTTTTTTGGGAAGTTAAGAATTGAAGGAAGGCATTTCATTTTGTCAAATACACGGGAATAATAGAAATTGATTATAATTGGTATAAATTCTATTCAGTTTTTTTTTTAAGGATGCCTTTTTATTCCACATTTCATGGTAATTTGAATGAAATATATATTTTTTAATTTATTTGTTCAGACTTTGAAATGAAAATAAAGTGATTTACATTAAAATCATTATATGGGCATTCTAGTTTACAGATATGGATCGATTCATGACTAAACAGAACTGGGTTAAAGTTTTAATTTTCTTTTGTTTTAAATCTATTGAGTACCAAGTGTAGAAATGGGTAGATTTTATGTAGTAGTTTAGCACTATATTAAATATTCCAATGTTATTTATTCATAAACACATGGGTATTGCTACTTAGTATCTAGCAAAATTAGAATGATTTATTTTGTGCTCAAATTTGTTGAAATGACTCAAAAAGAAAAGGGTTTTTTATTTTGGTTTATATACTATGGTTGAGAAAGAGTACTCATTTTTCAAATAATAAATAAATATTATGATCATTTGGTTATTTAAGGTAGTCCATAGAGGTTAAGCAATTAGAGCAAATATGTATCTGCATGGATTTGTTGAACTGTGAATTAGAATGGAACCACAAATAATCAAAACTTGATTAAAATTATTTTTTAATCTAGTTGCATATTATGGAAAGAAAAGTGGCTTTCTACATAGTAGTTGGCATCACCTTGTATTTATGAGAGATAGTAATTAAATAAAATAATTATTCCAAGTGGAATTTTTTTAGTCAGTGGGTTATTTAATAATTAAAGATTATTATACCAATAATGATTATAACCACCTTTGGGAAAACCATTATCTCTATCCACCCAACTGGGGCATGTTTTAATCCTCTTTATGCTAATGATTATAACCACCTATGGGAAATTATCCTATTTGTTCACTCTAACTGGAATTACTCCATATGCCACAAATTATAACCACGTATGAGCAAATAAATCCCTTCCACCCCATTTCATCTATTTTGTCCACTCATTTCTTGCTTTCAAGGGACTATTTGCCAACCCCTTTGCCAATCACTCCCTCGAGGGGGTACCTATAGTTCATCCATTTTTAGTGAATTCATAAGCATATAAGACCTTTTAATTATTTGAGAAGATGTTATAGTGCTTATAGTTTGCAATGCCTTACCAAATAGGGGTAAACTGTAGACACCTAAAATTGGCCACCAATGGCTTCATACCAAACTTTAGACCAATTCTTACCAACCATTGTAAACTAAACCTAAGAATCACTAAATATACTAAATTTGATTGTGAAAAACTCATCAAATCTTAGAATCCCATTGAGACATCCCTAATTGGGGTACCCTACCATAAACAACAAAAACCTCTCACAGATTCATCTCCAATCATTCCATGGCATTATAACATGCAATTTGGCCTATAAACCAATTAAATGGGGAAAATGGACACATAAAATTAATTCAAATCTTAAAAATTCTAAAATGCCTAATCATAATTAATTAAAATATAAAACCTAACTAAATTCCTAGTTGAATTATCCATGAGAACTTAATGAAATTCTAAAATAAGGAAATTTAAAAATCAAAATTACCTTTTTTTGAGTTGTCAAATATCCTAAAATATCTCAAACATGCACATTCATTGATAATCATGACCATTTGACATGTTTAACTCTATTGGGATTAATTAACTCACTAAGGTTAGGTTTGAACTCATTCCAAACTCTAACTATACTTTAAATCACCTTGAGTTGGGGTTAGTTTCTAAACCTATAAATACAAGCATTTTCCTCTTCATTTGGAGAGCTTGAGCATAGTAAAGTCATAATGTTGGTTTTAGAGCAATATTGCATGATAATAGTGTTATAATGCCAAAATCACATGCCAAGCCATTAAGCTAGATCAAGCAAGCATAAGCCAATAATGGTGCCAAAGAGAAAAAGAGATAACCAAGCTCCATTACCATAGACTTCTTGAGTACAATCTAAGTAAACTAAATGAACACATCATTTGAAGCATTCAAGGAAGGTAAGGAATTTGTAAGTTCTTTGAATTTTATTTTATCTTTGTCATTTTTTATTTTTTCACTAAGATCCCCCTATGATCTAGGCATGGAGATTTTAAGCTTATTAGTGTGTTTTTATTTCATTATTTTATATAAAAACTAACTCTTGATCTAACTTATAGTTTATATATTACCATTGAATTCATAAGCATATAGGACCCTTTCATTCTTTAATAATATGTTATTGTGGTTAGGACTTACAACACCTTCCCAAATAGGGGTAAACTGTAGACACTTAAAATTGGCCACCAATTTCCTTGTACCAAACTGTAGACCAATTCTTACCAACTATTGTAAACTAAGTCTAAGAATCTCTAAACATCCTAAATGTGATTGTGAAACACTCATAAAATCTTAGAATCCCATTAAGACATCCCTAATTGGGGCACCCTACCATAAACAACAAAAACCTCTCATAGACTCATTTCCAATCATTCCACAACATTACAACATGCAATTTTACCTATAGACCAACTAAATGGAGAAAATGCACACATAAAATTAATTAAAATCTCAAAAATACTAAAATTCCTAAGCATAATTAATTAAAATACAAAACCTAATTAAATTCCTAATTGAATTATCCATGAACAATTAATGAAATTTAAAAAAAAGAAATTCAAAAATCAAGAATATTCTAGGAATTCATAATTACCTTTTTGTGAGTTGTCAAATATCTTAAAATATCTCAAACATGCCTATTCATTGCTAATCATGACCATTTGACATATTTTAACTCTACCATGGTTAATTAACTCACTAAGGTTAGGTTTTAACTCATTCCAAGCTCTAACTACACTCTAACTCACCTTGAGTTGGGGTTAGTTTATAAACCTATAAATATAAGCATTTGACTCTTCATTTGGAGAGCATGAGCATAGTAAAGTTATAATGCTGGTTGCAAAGCAAGATTTCATGATAATAGTGTTATAATTCCAAAATCACAAGCCAAGCCATCAAAATACATCAAGCAAGCATAAGCCAATAATGGTGCCAAGGAGGGAAGGAGATAGCCAAGCTCCATTACCACAAATTTCTTGAGTATAAGGTGAGTAAACCAAATGAACACATCATTTGGAGCATTTAAGGAAGGTAGGTAATTTTTAAGTTCTTTGTATTCTAGTTGATATTTTTCATTTGTTGTTTGTTCACTAAGATCCCCATATGATCTAGGCATGGAGGTGTTGAGCTTGTTAGTGTGTTTCTATTTCATTATTTTGTATGAAAACTAACACTTGATCTAACCTATATTTCATCCATTATCATTAAAGTCTTAACCATACAGGACCTTTTCATTATTTGAGAAGATGTTAGTATGACTACACCTTATAATTCCTTCCCAAATAGGGGCAAACTATAGACACATAAAATTGGTCACTAATGGCTTCATACCAAACTTTAGATCAATTTTGAATAACCATTGCAAAATAATCCTAAGCATCACTAAACATCCTAAATTTTTTTATGCAACACTCATCAAAGCTTAAAATCTTGTTAAGAAATCTCTAATTGGGGTACCCTATCATAAACAACAAAAACCTCTCACGGATTCATCTCTAATCATTCCATAGCATTACAACATGTAATTTGGCCTATAGACCAATTAAGTGGGGCAAATGCACACATAAAATTAATCCAAATCTTAAAATTACTAAAATTCCTAATCAAAATTAATTAAAATACAAAACCTAATTAAATGCCTAGTTGAATTATCCATGAGAAATTAATGAAATTCTTAAAAAAAGAAATTCAAAAATCAATAATATCTTAGGAATTCATAATTACCTTTTTGTGATTTGTCAAATATCCTAAAATATCACAAACATGCATATTCATTGCTAATCATGACCATTTGACACCTTTTAACTCTACTAGGGTTAATTGTTTAGTTTTTATAACTATAAATACAAGCATTTACCTCTTCATTTGGAGAGATTGAGAATAGTAAAGTTATAATGTTGGTTTTAGAGAAATATTGCATGACAATAGTGTTATAATGCAAAAATTACAAGCCAATCCATCAAGGTACATCAAGAAAGTATAATCCAACAATGGTGCCAAGGAGAGAAGGAGATACCCAAGCTCCATTGCCACAAACTTCTTAAGCACAAGCTGAGTAAATAAAATGAACACATCATTTGGAGCATTTAAGGAAGGTAAATAATTTGTAAGCTATTTGCATTTTCGTTGAGCTTTGTCATTTGTTATTTATTCACTAAGCTCCCACTATGATCTAGGTATGTAGGTGTTAATCTTGTTAGCATGTTTTAATTTTATTGTTTTTTTATGAAAACTAACACTTGATATAACCTCCTCTCCATCATCAAATTTATAGCATCTCACATCTTACAGTTTAGTTTTTTCTTGTTCTAGATACAAGATTGTATTAGAATCTGAACAAGTTAAGTACTTTACTTATTTGTCATTTCTATATATATCTTAGTTATACTTTATATATTTAGCCTATTTTCACTTTTATAAATTCATCACATGTTATATTTGAGTTTAGTGTATACACATAATATATTCAAACTTTTATCACTTACTGACACTTTGTATTTTGCAAGAACCCATTGAGTCTCAATCTCTCTAAGTGCACACCTTAAGGGCTATATTGGGAAATAGGTGGGTATACCATTAGTTCTTTATAATATTGTTTTCCCTTTTTCCACTTACCATATACAAACTTTTCTCCTAAAAATATTCACTCTAAGCTTATTCTTCTCTATTGTACCCATTCCAAACATTTATCATATCATTATCCTCCTTTTTTTTGCCTTGAACCCCTTTCAGCAATTGATTGTACTAGGTTGACTAGGTCGACCCTATACAATTTTAAGAATATTTTTAATTTAAAGGGTTGACTCAATTGACCCTATACTATTTTTGGGTATTTTCACTTGATATTTTTTTTAGCACTTTAGCTAACCTAGCTCGAGACCTAGTGAATTATCTCCCAAAAACATACAGGGTCGACTAGGTCAACCTCGTACAGCTGACACATTTGGAAGGATTTAGGGAAAGATCTACCTATATATAGAATTTCATATCCAACCATTTGGGAATATAGAATTGAATAATAATAAGTGTGAATTAACATCTTATTATTGACCATTCTACTTGAGGAATAAAGCTTAGGGTTCCATACTTTATTTGGAGATACATATCTTATCTTGTGAAGAAGTCTTTTAGATGCATAGATAGGTTATGTACCTAGATCTGATTTGTCTTTGTATCCTTACATACCATAAAAATATATTACTAATCACCTTGTCTAAAGGATATATTGAGGATTAGTGAGTTCATCTTTAAGATAAGTATTCCTAACTTTATTTCTCCTTTGTAAGAGTAGATAGATAATGTAGTTGTGCTTCTCTCCCATGCATTAGGATTCTATATACATTGACATGAGTATATGTCTTATATGCATGTTTATTTTAGTTTTTTTTGTTTATAACCCCCACTTTATACCACAAGATTTGGTGTGCACTAGATTAGATTTACTTTCTTATTTATTAGAATAGAGTGAATATCAAAACCTAGGACTCTTTTAGGGTTATTGTATGATTGTGTTAGACTGTAGGCTTTAGAACCCTTCCTAGCATGGTGTATTATGATAAGTGATTCCCTAATAAATTATAGTATATCCCCATATTGGTCATGCTCCTTTTTAACAAATATATTCCCAATCAAAAGTATAGGTATGCTCTATCTTCTTTGAGCTAAGATTGATTTATAGATATGATGCATTTTTGATTGCATACATTTAGCACCCAATTGTAATTCTATATATATATATATATATATATATATATATATATATATATATATATATATATATATATAAAATCACCCTTGTGTCATGGTTATCTCTATCCCCTTTAACCCTAGATGCCCCATTCTAAACCATTTTAGGGTTAAACATTTTGTGAAATTGATTCATATGAATGCAAACATTTTTTATTCCTAGGGTTTTTATCTAGATATGGTTTTATATTTCTATACTTTTTTATTTCCTACTTCTATTATTTTTCATGAAACTCAATCGTATCCCTAGATTGGGAGGTGTGCTTATTGAAGACATTAAGATTCCTCTCCCACCATTTAATATATCTAAAACCAATGAGGGATCTCATACTATGGATCATGATGATATCCATCTTGACAATGAAAAACATATTAATAGGGTTATCATATAAAAATATTCCAATATTGGAATCCATGAAACAAATGAAAATGAGAAAATAAACCATGATCAATTATAAGCTATTACGTTATTTTGTGAGTGTATTCATCAAAACCTTAAATATCACGATGAGATCCTAAAGACTATATTAGAAATAAAAATTTCAAAAGGTATAGTTGAAACATCCCTCCCCTTGAACACACTACAACATAATACATCTAGTGGGAGAACAAGTTATATTTTTAAACCTTTGTTTCCTAAAAAATAAAAAACTATTTCTACATCTACCATGGAATTACAAATTGTTTCAACATAGATACTAGTTTCAATTCCTATTACTACTCAAACCATGTTTACATCTCCCTTGGTGGTTACTCATCTTACTAATTTAAAACCCAATGGGTTTATAGTTCAAACACTCCTTCAAGTCATAAAGACCTTGGTGGAAAAGGTTGCAAACATTGAATAAAATGCTTTAAAAATCCCCTCATGCTATCTATTCAAAATATGTGTTGCATAACCCTCTTTCACTTGAGATACCTTTGCATGCTTTTCCAAATAGTTTTGTTGCACCTAATTTTTCATTGTATGATGCAAAAGGTAATCCTGAACAATGTATTTGATGCTTTTACATAGCATGCCTTGATTATTTCTCCAATGATAATTTTTGACCAAATTATTTTTAATAAGCCTGTAATCATTAAAAAATGACACTTGAGTGATAAGACTATTACTTGAGACCACCTATATACAACTTAGCCCTAAACCTATCTTAGGGCCTATTTAGACACTTGTCTAGCATTTGTGTGTGCCACAACATCCCTAAACATCCCTAAAGTAGTCTTAGACCTTTAGTTTAACATATTGACCCCTAGTGCCTTAGGTTCTACCACCTAGATATTAGCACCATAATTTGGACAATAACACGCCATGATGTTAATGTCCTAGTTTGGGTTCTGTTATCTTTTTCCCATCTTTTGTTACCAATGGATATCTTTTCAAATGAACAATGACCTAGGGTCAGCTTAGACCTATTTTAAGATCTACACAAGCACTAGAACATTATATATAAATAAATTAGATGAAAATAAATTAGAAAATTTTATCCCTTTATCCACTAAATGGAAACTAGATGAAAATTACGCAAATAAAATTAGAACAAGCTGTGCATAATCAAGGTTATCAATCCCTATTCTACCCTACATTTACATACAACCATCTACAATGTGCTTAAGCTTAGATTACATAGATTTTTAGTATTAATAACATTAAAAGCACTCAAACTATAATTCATACTATCTTCACTTGTAATTTCACTAACACTTGGTTTGGGATAACTACATCAGGATTGATTCATCTTCAGAGCATTGGTATGTAGGCAACTCTCATCATAGTGGGGTGTTGAGGATGTCTAGCCTACCCCACTAACAACACACTTTACTACTTCTACCAATAATATACCCTAGAAACATGGAGATGTAGTTTTTTCATATAAATTTATTCAATATATATCACCTACATGGAATTATAACTCATGTGCATACAAATAGGCTTGGTAGACCAAGACATAGGCGCACCGAGAAACTCAAAATAATTCTACATAAAGGACACTAGCACAAAAATATGGACACTAGAACCATATGGAACCACTATCCAATTAGGTTACTACTATCTAAGAAGTTTTTTAAAACTTGGATCATATCTATGACACTCAAATCAACTATTGTCCTAGTTTGTAGCCTCTAGATCTCTCATCTCAGTCATTTTTTATCTAAGTACTTGTTTACATTATTTATTATTATTTTTAGAAAGTTCAAACTAATTAAATTATATTACATATTAGTGGTGATATTTATTTAATATTTATACCCTAATTTACTATACTCAAACCTTTTAACAACCTAAGGCTTAAACTCCATAAATCCTAAAAAAGTTAAATCATTTGGTGAACCTAACTTACTTCAAATACTATCCAAACCCTAGACCTAAATATTATTAGGGTTTTAATAATTTTATTTCATATTTTTAGTGGATATTATAGGGTTTTTATACCTAATATATTTTACCATAGCATCCTTCTTCAAAATTTCATTTCCAAATTTCATGGATAAAGAAGATTCTTTTCATCCCCCTCATCTCCAAGAGGGTGATAGCTATTTTCCCTCTAACTAGGTCTATGCTATCACTCCTCCAAGATGAGAGGTAGTCTATAATAATATTTCCAATATATATACCTAACCTATCCATGTTTCAAACCCTTCCATTCCCATATCTCCCATATAGGATGTGTACCTATATGTTCAATCAGAAGTAACTAGGGTTTGCACTTGTGAGACTCTACATGATCAAATTATCAATATTAGTAAGTTAATTGAAAAATTACAAAATTATAATAAAATATTATATGAAAATATTACAAAATTTAAAAATCATATTATAAGATAAAATTTTCTAGGGCACACTGGTGTTAATCATGTATATGCATCTTCACCTAGTCAACTTGTGGCATGAAATGTTACACATCAAAACAATAAATCATAATAAAGTGTATCTATAACTAATTATTTGAAATATATTCAAAGAAAAAATATAATTTCAAGTGATATTTTATAGAAAATGATTAAATCTAAGTTTATCAACATACCTGCTCTACATCTAGTAAGTAGATCCAGATATATTATTATGCATACCATAAAATGCATGGTCATCACATAGATTAATGTTTGGCATTGAAAAAAGCATATACAACACATCATTACTAATGAGGAATCTATACAAGATAAATTATTTATGTAATCCATAGTGTTGTAGGAACACATTCAAAATGGGTCAAATTTAAAAATAGTATAAAAGTGGTTACTAAAGTATAACTTAGAACAATAAAAGGTTCACAAAGAAAAATCAAAGAAAGAAATAGTACAACAAGCACTGGTAAAACAAGTGAATTATACAAATAATACTCTCCAAAATGTGGTTCCAATTTCAAAATGGTATGTGTTTGGTCAAAAATATCTACAACAATTTGATTATCAATGTCAAGTGTTGAGAAAACATGCCTAAGGCATCATAAATCCTATTCTAGCAATCGATAATGTTGTTCAACAAAGTTTAGGATTTATTGAACATCCTAAGGAAAATAATTCATAGACAAAATTTATTAAGGCACAAGATCTAGATACACATATAACATTACAAAAAGATAAAAAACCTAAGTTTCACATTTGAAATCAGGCTATGCTAATAAGCATTCTCAAAAGAGGGTTTCTAACACTAGAGTCTTCAAATCAAGCTATACCTACAATGGATATAGTTTTATATGGAAAGATACCTATCAATAATCCATAAATTACTAATTAGAATGAATAATATGATTGGAATAACCCAAATTATTATAATACAGACCATTCAAAAAAAAACATGCCACCTATGTTACACATATGCATCCCATTGATGACATTTGGGCTTATATTACCATTCCTTACCAACACATAGATTATTATCCATATCACTCTCCTTTTACATAATTTCACTCATTTCCAACCTACTTGTACATATTTTCATTTTACATAGATATTTTTACTCTTATTACTTTTATATAGTTTATTTTTTATGTTATTTGTACATATATTATATTTAGAAAATACAAAAATAACATAATATGTCAAAACACAAAAAAATTTACATATTTACTCATAAAACAAAAATTATAGATTGTATACATTTACTTCTAATCAATACCTAGGAGTTTATCAAAACCCTTTTACACAACACAATGCTAATAATTATAATCAACATCATTTGTAACAACATAGGCCCACCCACCACCACCACCACCACAACAACAACAATAGTAGCAAGGATGGCAACCATAACTATAGAATAGTAAGAACCAAGGTTATAATGATAACCAAATGGGATTATCATGCCATTACACATGGATATATCAAAGTTATAGTATATATCTTAGGTGGTCATATACCCACCTTTACCATTAAACTAAGACCAATAACCAATTGCCAATAGTCAATACCAAATAATACTCAACCTCTTATTTATGCTAGTAATCCTCCTATGGTTCTTGTGGGAAACCATACTCACCAATATCCAATATTTATCATCCCAAGTGCTTCTCCCCTCCTTTTAATTATAGTGGTCCTATTAGAATATATTTCTCATGCTTGCTAGGTTCTAGCTAGAATTTTTGTTTTTTAATTAGTTTTGTCTTATGTAAGGATTTATCTCACATTGACTAGTTAGGATTGAGTCTTATTTTTCCTTTCCTACTTAATCAAGGGTTCTCCATTTTATTATATATGTTTTTTCATATATTTTTTGTGAATAAAAATTGATTTTGTTCATAGTTAATTTATTCTTTATGTGTATGTTGAAGCTGTGGTAATGATGTGTTGGAGAGATCTTGGCTAAAGAGTGTTGTAAACTCTTTTATGGTATAATATATTTGAATTTTTGTATCCATACATTGGTAAGTTTCTATTCATATTGAAGAAGCTTCATGGTAATTTCTAATTTTTTTGGCAAACCTATAATTTTTTTACCGAAATGTGATATGTTTTGATCAACTGCTCTTGATTCATAATTAATTTTAGGAAACTATTTATGGATTTTGAGCTCCTTTCTCATATATTTCCATAACATATTACAGGTTGAAATTCTGATGAGTATTAAGAAATTTATGGTCATTTTAATCTACTATTTTGGGAACTCCTATCTACCATATAAAAATAGTTGGTTTTTTGCTAACTTTTCTTGATATGTGACTAATCACACCAAAATGTTTCTAGTTTTTGTGTACCTTGATTTCAGATTTATAGATCATTTTTAAATTCTTAATTTTATTTAGCAATGCAAAAGTTATGGTAATTTTACTAACAACTATTTTTTATTTTTTACATTATTTTTATTTTCTGGGCCTTAAGTAGAATTGTTTTTCCATTAAAATGCACATAGGGATGTATGGAAGGATTTTTTGAATATTTTTAATTCTCTATGGTTCAATTTTGATTCCAACAAGTAACCGGAAGGCTATGTTTGTCTTGCATACATTAGAGCATTTAAAATTTCTATGTAAATTTAATTAAAATAGGCCATCAATGATGGAAAATGATTATGCCATAACTTTTGCTTGGTAACTCAGATTTTAATGCCTTTTTTTTTCAAAAGTTCTTTATTTTTCATTTACATTCCATCAATCCTATTTTTATTGTAAATGTACTAGAGTTATAAAGTTCCATATTTTGGAGGTTTGTCTGTATTGTGGGCCTTACTATTTTATGCATTGTACTTTATGCACACACTATATTGATTACATTTTTGATTGAGTTTGACGTCCTTTTGAATGTGATTTACAATTTTTTATTTTTGGCTATTAATCCTTTTTGGTGTATTTTTGCATACATGATAATTTTTTATTCATTTTCCACACTCTTCCATCATCCTATGACATGTATTGGTACTTTGATAGACTGGTATTTTGTGTCATGTATCCTCAAGGTGCCTTTCTTAGAACCTTGCCTTATTCTATGGAGACACCTTTTTTTCTCCCTTATTTTTGGAGCACTTCTTATGATTCTTCATTGAATAGGTTGACAATATTCTTGATTGAATATATTATGGTGAAGCCCAATATCAATTATTTTTGTAACCAAGTAGTGGATTCAGACCATTTGTGTAGACCTTTTTTCTTCGCTCTACCCATTTAGCAGTATGAGGGTGTGGTGTAAATTCTACTTCTTAGGTGTTGAGTGTTATTTATACATCCCATATATTTTTTGTAGTTTCATCACCACTGATAGTCTTCTTGATTGAAGTTATTCTGGTGAATCCTAATGCTAGTTATTTTTATGATCGAGTATTAGATTCAGACCAATCATGTAGATTGAGTTCCTTCATGACTTGATATTACTTAGAGTGGGGATTACTTCAACATCATCCTTGAGGGTATTTCTAGCTCTCTCTTTTTTCTCTCTATTCTGGGGGGAGTTTTTCCTATGGATTTTCTCTCTTTTCTCCACTTTATGAGATTCATATGTAAATGTTTCACTTTTTTGAGTGTTTTCTAGATTCTTCCTATGTAAATGGATATTTTATTTAGGCACTTTGTCTTCCAAAATCCATATGAATATTTTTTATTTGGCTCCATGGCTTTCTTAGTGATTCTTATAGTGACACAAGTGTGGTATCCCCACTAGTGACACTAGAGTGGCAGTCCCACTAGTCTTTGTACTCACTTCTCACCATATTTTTGGAGGGTGTTCAAGCAATGCATCCTCAAGTTTATCATTTTATCTAATATTTTATAGTGTAGTGTTTGTGTTCAGTGATCCTCATATTTAGCACCATCCCTACTTTGACTTGGTGGTTACAATGACTTGATATTCATGTACATTGTTAAGATGGATTGGCATCCATAGGGACATGTGACTTCACACTGCATTCTCTATTATTAACCCCTAGCTTCACTTTGTAACATCCCCATATGGATTTACTAGAATAATTTAGTAATTAAAAAAAAATTACCTAACACTTATTCTTTCATTAGATTGCACCACGAGAATATAATTAGTGATCTTAGCATACTAACTATGTTAAATATAATTAAACATGTATAATTAATAATTACTGATCACTAACATCATATGTAACATCACATAACTAGATAAGGAAAGTAATTACATTAAAACCTAGACACGATTGGTACAATACTACAACCACTACTATCAATGTTCAATAACTAATCAATTACATTTCCAATAGGCATTATATCTCAACATAAATATAATAATAAATATAATGCTCCATTGATCATGAGTCACTTGAACTCTAGTATCTTTGATTATCTTAAGTGTAGTCTCCAATAAGTACTATAATGGGGAGGGAGAGAATCATTTGAGCACTTTTCCACACCAACCATAGACCATCGATCCCCTACATAATCCCCCAAATAGGAAACACCTCTCCCTTCATGGATTCATAAATAGTGATAGTGCAGAAATCCATAGAGACATGTTAGTACTCATGTGTTGTAAGATTTATACTACATGATGTATACCATAAATAAAATACATTCTAACATGATATTTCACAAACATGTTAATCATAAATATGAAATGACAATATCTATCTAAAAATTACTTTGACTAGAGTTTTCAAATAGTTATTGATCTCAAGGATCAGTCCAATTCATACACACCACTTGATAGGATTACCTTCATCTGGCATTGGTGATGCTAACTAAGCTAGTGAAGTTAGTTTCACTACTTAGTTAGTACCAATAATGCTAGATTTGTTTAATATTAATATAACCAATAGATTCATGCAAATTATTTCTACTAGTAAGTACAAAACATGTTAAATACTAAAATAATTACATTATATACATTTAGTCTATCAAACATATGAATAAATCTCTATTATATTATTTGACACAATAATTAGCATTTTATTTCCTAAATGGATAAAATATAAACTTGGACTGCATTCCCAAAATCTGAGTAAATTCAAATGTTTACTACTATAAAAATCTTAGTATATTGTTCATATTACTCATTATAAACCAATAATGATAATTTATATAAAAGATCAATTAACTCATTAAAAATACACCTTTTATTTCATTAATGAAACTTAGGCTTCATGCGTATAATTATAGTTCCCTATCCTTTGTTATTTTATGACTTACTTGATTAGTCACACTCTATAATTATAGGCATGCTTCCTATTATATAAAATATATGTTATATACATATATGAGAACCTGGGTTCTCTTATAGGTATATTTTTTATTTTTATATATTACTATAATATATACCCCATAACATATATATATATATATATATATATATATATATATATATATATATATATATATATATATATATATATATATATAATGAAAAAACATTGTTTTTGGTTAGAATAACATTGGTGTTTATATATATATATATATACACCAATGTTATTCTAACCACAAAAAATGTTTTTTCATTATTATATATATATATATATATATATAATTAAAACACCAATGTTATTCTAACCACAAACAATGTTTTTTCATTATTCTATTTTAACTTTAATCTTTCAACAAATAATAAATTTTCATGAGAAGGCTTCAAGAATCATCAAGGGTCTTAACTATTCCATAGCCTTTATTTCACTATATTAACATAAGAGATAAATTCAATATATTTAGGCTCAAATTTATTACTAAATGATTTCCCAAATTTTCTCCCAATTTAAGTCCCTTGACTGTGTATCAAATGATCAACTATATTTAATATACAAACTACAAGCCTTAACACAATCATATAATTTTTCAAACAAATCTCAATAATTATTATCATTCCACTTTGGCTTCTTGTGTTTACTGTTTAGAAACCAATTACACTATATTTATTTCTCCCCACATAGCCCATATATCTTTGTTCATAATTTACTGTTTAAAACAAATATGTACAATCCATTAAGGTATATGCTTATAGTGTTTCCAAATATAAGACTTAAGACATATATTCATTAAACTCATGAACTCTTATATTATATATATACAAACTCTATATATGTATATCAATCTTGTTTGAGTAAAAACATAGTCATTCATATATATATATATATATATATATATATATATATATATATATATATATATATATAACTTTTTTATAATCATAGTTTTGTGTATTTATATGTACACAATCTCTAACATACTACATTTCAAATGACAAGACACAACTGACACACACAAAGATATATATATATATATATATATATTGTTCAAAGATAACTTTAAAACATAGTTGACATAAATATATTTGTATGTATTCTATTCATGAATAACTAAAAACATATTCGACTTAGGTATATGTATACATTCACCATTGAAAAATGAATTTATACACTCACACAATTCTCATGTGTATGCAAGAAAATCATATGACAATCCATAAATATTTATACCAAAGGAATCGATAGAAAACCAAAACCCCCTTTAAACCTTTCAAAGTCCTTTTGGCTCAGCTATATCTATATCAAGAACTTATAACCTCTATGTTGTATTTTTACAAAACTAATTATAAATACACACACACACACACAAGTATATAATCACATGGTCAATTCCCTCTACATATTATTATATAAATATATATATATGAATATATTTATTTTGAGTGTTCAACACATATATATCTAAAGATCCATTACTTATTCTATATATGTATACTTAATTTTAACTACTCAGGGTTCCATCTTAAGCTAGGGAATTGTATTGTTAATAATTAAATTCAATTTTACATAATAGTTTAACACTAAATCGAAATTAATTTGTTGTCTTAGGGTCTATAGAAGTTAAATATATTAGTTTTGTGTATGTCCCATCCATCTATAGGGATAAGCATGTATTCTCAATACAAGATTAATACATTTTCAAAACCCTAATAATCCAAACCATAAACAAAATTTTTGTAAGAAAATGAAAGTAATTACTACACCAACCTCTTAAGTCACTTCCAAACTAAATCAAAATGAACCAGTTTACTCCAATTCTTTTCTACCTACATCATGCTCTCTTCCCTTCCACAACTCTCCTCTTATCATATTATTCTTACCATTCATGGTTTGCATGCCCCTGTTCACTTTGACTCATAGACCATGCAAAATCCTCATTACATTTCATTCTCCACTAATCTCACAATTAAATTTCATTAATTCAAACTAGAAAAGACCTAAATTTTTGCCTCAAATCTCCCCTAATTCTTTAATTATTATTTTATTAATTATAAACATCTTGCATGTTCAATACTATGTTACATGCCCGAGTAAATCACTCTAAAAGTCCACTTCAAACATTATTATCAATGTTAACTATTACTTCTATTTCAACGTAGTCTATGCATGTCAACAAGATTAAGCTTAGATCTTAGGATAGTCTTAGGTTATAATGCAATATTTGCAAACATCCTATAAATATAAACAATATCATTTTTTTAAAATAATATTGTAACTAATCAATAAAGTGATGACATCCTTTTATCCAAAATGTAAATTGGATAATTAGTATCCTATCCATAATAGTGTTATAGTAATAATTTTTTCACTTTATTACTATTTTATATAAATTATATACATCTTTTATTATCTTCTTACCTTCAGGCATATATTGATATTCTCTAATATCAATGATAACAACTAATGTTCCTAAACATTGCAAAGACGTTTTTGTTAGTCTATATATAATAGTAACTAGATATCATCCTCATACATTTATATTCACTTAATCATAAACAACATGAGTATAGTAGCATAATACAATTATATTGCAACATTATGGACTAAGTCTACATAAAATATACACAATGCAATCATACACAATATTTATTCCATATATAAAAATTGAACTAACACTTACTAACACATAAAATATATAAATCAGATAACATTAAAAATATACTAACTCTAACAATCCACATAATGCATATAACATGTATTAACTAATATGGTGTGTGTGTGGGTTTTAGTAGTTTCTCTAATGTCTTTTTCCATCTCTATCTATGTCACCCTCTCTAATGATGCTCTCCCTCCATCATGCTATGAGGGATTAACTCTTTTGCATCTAACTCATGACAAGAAGATATATATCTCGATATATCATGATATATATATCATATAACAATAGTATAATAATAATTAACATAATTTTAATGTATAAAATTCAAATATATATCCAACACATACAATGACATCATAAAATCCAAGCAACATACAACTATCCCATAACATCTCATGGCTTTTAGTTTAGTTAAAAAGTAACTAATAACCATAATAATCCATTGATAATTAGGTAAATCAGATTAGTGAGAAATCAATATGTAACATCTTTCCCCCTAAAGTTGGTCATATTCCTAATGATACTTATTCAAATAATAGTTCTGAATAACAAACATTATTTAATAGATAAATAACATAGTATGAAGCATTTAATTAAGCAAACAAATGTGGAAATAGCCTGTATAACTCATTATATTCCTCCTAAGTAGCATTCTCCTCATAGTATTGGTTTCACAATACCTTGCGCTATGACACTTCTCTATTATGCAAACAAAGTTTGTGAGTGTCAATTACTCTTATTGGTTCTACTATGACCACCCTAAGATCTAGAACTTGAAAAGCATTCAAATCCAACACATGTAAAGTATAAAATATATACTTTTTAAGATAAGATACATGGAAGACATTATGTAACGGAGCTAGGGTTGGTGGCAATGCAAGTTTATACGCTATAGTATTGACTACTTATAAAACTTTGAAGGGTCCTATTGATGCTTTGAAATGTGCCATAGGTGCTCTTTAGTATTTGATGAACACTACTCATTTTAGGATTTGAAAAATCCAAGGCATGAGTTGTAGTTTGTCATAATACAATGATGTTTGTGGTGAATAGAAGTAGAGCATGAGAACTATCCATAATATTTGTTTGATTTAGTGGTTGGGAGCCACTAGGATTTAAATATTTTGATATTCAATAGTTTTTGATGAATTAAAAGCTAAAATAAATGAGTATTAATAATTATCTTTAAGCTAGAGTGAATCTTGATAAAAATAAGAAAAAAGAAGGGTAAAGTAAGAAAGAAATGTAATTGCATGTTTTCATCTCAAATATTATGACAAAATTCCAATTACTTTAAGCACATTTGAACCAATTTATGTTATAAAATAGCATAATCTCAAATTATATCACAAATCAAGAAAAATTCAAAGGAAAAATATGAATCATAAGTAAGAACCAAATTTAATTTAAATATTTACTATTATGATCTAAATAACCTAAGTACATCTAAATACAGAGCAAATAAAATGAAGTATAATTGAGATATTTATAGTCAATTTAGAATTTAGCAAAAATTAACAACCCTATGACAAAAAATGTAACTTAAAACAAGAATAATCATTCAAATTTAATATGAATATCTACAATTGAGAGGTAGCATGGACATTCAAAAAAACTATCCAAACAATCTTTTCATAATTCCTTAGTTGTATTAAATGTTCTTGGTATACAATTGCTCAAAAACTCTTCTTAAAAAAAGGTAAACATCTACCTGTTTATAGGAAACATAGGTGGTTAACCAGTTAAATTTCAAAATATCCACATGCAGATAAGGACAATTGTCCTTGATATAAAGATATAATGTGGAAGGTCACATGCCAACTTGACAAGAAAGAGTATATGCTAATAGACTAGCATATACTTTATAAAAAGAATATTCTTTTAGAAATTTCATTGGTGGGTCCTTTAATTATCATTTTTTAAGGAAGTCTTTCACGTTAGTATATTGATACTTAATTAATTCAAAATACACTACATTCTTTATTAGACAATCCTCTTCTTGATCTACTAACTTGTTAAATTCATTATCAACCTGAGATACAAGTTCCTTGATACCGTGTGCTTCTACAATTTGCTTCCCTACATAAATGATGATATCAAGGACGTTTTGGTTGTCCTTGGATGAATGACCTTTGTTTTCTCTAATGCCTTGGATATGAACACTAACCTTTTAATTAATTCTTCATCACTAATCAGGCCTATTGTAGTGGTTTGAGAAGGGTTATCTAATAGATTTCCCAAAAGTTTCTTAATTCAGGTTACCAAGCCTGTGTCTCTCTTGATGGAGTTATTGACATCATTTCTCTAAGTGATCAAATCATCTTGTTTATCCACCAAAACTACCATGAAGATGTCCAAATGTCTATGTTTTATAATCTTGAATTCTAATGCCTGCTTTGAACTATGTACCATGATGAGCTCCTTCATCTGAGCTTAAAAAGTCTACCATTGAGTGGTTAAGGCTTGTACCATCTCAATTTTATGGTTTAAATCACTCAATATAATCTTGATGCTTTTAAAATTATCAAATGTATCCATCAAAGATTTATTCAATGCTTGTAATACATCTTCAGGAATTGAAAGGAGTACCTGAGCTTCTAAATCTTGTTTTTCTTTCTCCAAGTTGAGAATCCTCTATTTCATTCCTTGAAATTTAGCCAAGGTTAGTGTTGATTGGGCTAGTACCACACTAGCTACAACTTATTGAAATATAAGATGCTCCCCTACTACCTACCCTAGAATAGGAGTTAAGCCCACAAATGGTCCCACCTTTTTAAAGGTGAACTCCTTAGTACTAATAGTAACCTTGGTTACTACTCTCTCAAGAGTTGATGTATCTAGATTAAAAAGGACCTGAGGGTCAGCCTCATTTACCTGTGGATATTTATGAATCTCTACATTTGAATTCCTAGAGGTTCATGGGGTGTCAATCCCTTGGCTTTCCTTATTGTGAAGGATCTAGATGCTTCTCTCTGCTTGTCTATTCAGAATATCTTGAATCCAAGGCTTGAAATTATCTTGAACATCCATGTCAACTCGAGTTAAAGCTAGTGAAGGAGAAAGAGATGGGATTTTATACAACTTCCCATAAACAAGCCAATCAGGAATAGCTGGTTCATAAATAGGATTCTCATCATTGAAGAGGTTAATTTCACTGTAGGGTGAGTGAAAGTTAACATATGCCTCTTTCTTGGAGCTAGAGAAAATAAGGCCAATTTTCCTTGTCTCTTTCCTTTATCCAATAAAACTAATTCTTTGCCTACTTACCCAGATGGCTCTTCTTCCTTATCAAAACCATAGGTAGCTATGATGTTAATAAGGGCACTTTCCACTATTTCTCTAGTTTCCAAAGCAATCATGCTAATAACCTCTATTGGGGAAGAAGGCCTTGGTGGGCATGCCTAAATTTGGGGACATTCACTAGGTCTATGCTCTATGTTGGACTATTGAATCACATCTTAAACTTTTCCCTTTACATTCTCAGGTTGTCCAACCTAGCATGACTTTTTCAATTCTTTCTACTGAGGCTCAAAAGATTGTCCTTCAATAGATATCTCTTAATGTGCATTCCCAAATGGTCTTGACAACATGTGATAATGCAAGGGATGTAGTTTCCATATTTCTCTTGAGGGCTTATTATCCCTGACCACCTATGTTCTAATTGATGTTGTAGTTTTTAACCCTAGACAAGACTTCTTTAAAATTCCTTGCCTTTGTATAAATACCATCTCCCACACCTAGTTGATGTTTGTACTTAGTATTTGGGACCTTTTTATCCTTAATATGATTAGCCACTCTATCATTGGGGTCCCACATCTTAAGATCATCTAGTTGTAAATCAAAAGAGTTCTTGTACACCACCATGATCTCCAAATGTTTCCAATCCTTGATTATAATTTTTCCAGTGTCCAGTGGAAAGTGATGAACTTGAGATTTCTTATTCTTCTTGCATTTTAAATCCATTCCCTAGATGATTTTATAAGAAATTTCCTACTCTGCAAGCTTACTAGGAACTTATATAGGCAATATGTATGGTTAAACCATGATTCCTTCTATCCTTATTATAGTACAATCTAGATAGAACCACACATCCCCCATGGTCTCCACTTGTCTTTTGATTAGAGGATGAAGCCTAGGCATAGGGATACTAGTGATTGCCTAAAAAATGATTGAGAAGATACCATCACATATGAATTTCATGTGATTCCTATATTTGAAAATATGTAATTTGGAGTAATGATGGGAAATGATAGTTCTACCATCAGGGAACCAATTTTGGATGCTATGAAAATTAATAGAGGCCAGGAGTGAGTCCAAGAGGTAAGACATCATAAATAATTGCTTGGAGGTGTTTCTCTTGATGGCTGTAAATTGTTTAGCCAAGAAAAAACTTATTAAGTCTCCAATGGGAGGGGTTAAGCTCCAATCCAACATTAAATGGAAATAAGATACTTAGACCTTAATCAAATAAGTTGTAGAAGAGGCACCAAAGGCTCTATTCAACAAATTCATAGCTACCCTAACACCCTCCTTAAATTGAGTTATAGGAATCTCATTAGTAAGGGTCCTAAAAACATGGGAACCTTGGATTAACCAAGGTGAGAGAATTGAATACATGTTTTGGTAATTTATTCATTCTTTCAAGGATGGGAGATCGACATGAGGCAAAGGGAGCTTATAGTAAGCCTCAAAGGCTATGGGAGCTATACATGGAAATTTTTTGATACTTCATTTATGAATAATCCATTCTATATCTATCCTATAGTAAACAAAAATATGAATAATAAGGTCTATGTAATGCATTACCTCTAGTTTAGTAGCCACATGGTGAAGGCCTACCAATTGAATTGATACTAGATCTTTATATCTTTGGTGCACCATATCATTCCTCTATTCCTCTTGGGAAATTGCTTAAAAATCCTATATAAATAAGAATAATTTAGAAAATTTTATAATTCCATACAAATTAAAGGTTTTTAAATCTAACTATATGTATATAAATACCCTTCCTTCACCATCTAAAGTTAGGTAAAGCTCTACTTCAATTTTCATGTATTGCCTGCCTATTGCCATTGATAACACTGAATTGTAGTTGATGAAAATAAATATATCACTAAGGCACTTGATCTAAATTCAAGTTGCACTTAGTTTTATTTTTATGTGAAAATTTGAACCACCTTAAGTCCTTTATATAAGGTTTAGGGTTTTTAGCTTTAATGGTGAAAATATCTAGCTCTTAATTTCATACGTGCCTTAGATTCGATTAGACCTCATTATTATGTCTTATGCATTTTTTAGCATAAGATATCTTTCATTTTGATCCTCCAAGATTACATGGAGCCTATGTGGTATGGTTCTATGCCTTTCATGGTAAATTTCATAAATGATAGTTGAAGGCTAGCCATTAGCTTTCAAAAGTCCTCTTTATTTTGCTTTGAAAAATTGAATCCATGTCCCTACATTTGATTTGCTTCTTGATATTTAAGCTCACTAATTATGCCATGTGTCAATTTTGTGAGGCCTTTGAAAAGTACTCAACTTCATCACACCATTGGATCAAATGCAATGAGCAAGTGATCACCATTGGATCTTAGCTAGGGCCAGATCATTAACCGCATTCTTTTTTAAAAGGCTTCAGGATTGACACATCATTGGATCAAATACAGTGAATAAGTGATCACTATTGGATCCTAAAATATGATTACATTTTAATTATTTCCATGATTATATGAATCTTATGATTAAAAATGTCATTTAGAATTTTATGTTTAAAAACACAAAATGACTTAGGCTAAGATCTTTATATACTAGGTTTGTCTTCATAAAAATATAGGAATTTATTTAAAGATTTTTTTATAAATTCCCCTTTTATTATGCTTTAAAAATTTATCTAAGTTAGATTTTATGGGTTCGGTCACATCAAATACGTCCTCATAGATGTCAAATGATGAGAGCAAACCTATTAAATTTAAGACAATGGAGTTCCCAAGGTTTCGAGGATTGTCTAGGTAAAATTTGATGGGTTCAGTCACATCAAATACATCCTCAAAGATGTCAAATTATGGGAGTGAACCTTTCAAATTTAAGATAATATAATGTATTGATCCAATACCTAAATTCTATGTGTAAAGCCCTCGAGAGTTCCCAAGGCTTCAAGATTGTCTAAGTTAAATTTGATGGGTTTGGTGATGTCAAATACATCTTCATAGATGTCAAATGATGGGAGTGAACCTATCAAATTTAAGACAATGGAATTTATTGATCCAATAACTAAATTCTATGTGAAAAGCTCTTGGGAACTCATAAGGCTTCAAGGATTATCTTAGTTAAATTTGATAGGTTTAGTCATGTCAAATACATTTTCACAGACATCAAATGATAGGAGTAAACTTGTCAAATACATCCTCATAGATGCTAAATGATGGGAGTGAACCTGTCAAATTTAAGACAATGGAATTAATTGATCTAATAATTAAATGTCACGTGTAAATCTCTCATTATTTCTTAAATCTTTGGCTTTAATTCATACCATTAGATTTAAAACCTCCAATCAAGTAATCACCATTGGATCATTACTAGGGCCCAAATCATTAATGGTATGCCTTTCTAAAAGACTTTGAGATTGATGCACCATTGGACTAAATCCATTAATCAAGCATAAAGTATTAGATATGCAAAAGCTCAAGAACTTTAAGTTAAAACTTGATCATGCATAAATTTTCCCACTAGATTTTCCCATGAACATTTAAATTCAAATTGCCACGGATTACTCTTTGGGAACCCTAACTTCTTCCATGAAACCTATAATTAATCACCTTAAATATGATTATTTAGCAACATTAAAAACATAATCATAATTAGATACACCAAATCTCATGTATTTTTTAAATATTGACCTACTTTTAAAATTCAAGATCAAACAATCTTTCACACTTATTCTAGAATATAGAAGGTTTAGAAACAATCACAAAGGGGCCCTTTTCAAAAAATAAATATGGGGGGTGTTGGTCTCAACAAATGGCAACTCACAAGGGCAACATAGCAATATGTTGGAACACAAGGCTCTTGTTTAAACTTGTACATGAAATTTATATCCCATTTGGACATATACTCTCTCCTAAATCAACTTTCAGTTGAAACAAGTTCCTTATGTGTAGAATTTAAACTTAGATATTAAAACATAAACATGCAGTGTGTGATTTGATTCTACTTACTATTTGTCATAAATTTTAAGAAACAACATCTAGGTTCATATACTTTTGGTCCATTATACTTAACTTTGAGAACTTTAGATATTATTTAAGAATAATAACTCTTAATTTAAGAGAGGCTTGGGCATTGCTCTATTTATAACTAGGCATCTATCACCTCAACAGAGATACCTTTGGTTCCACTCAAGGTCTTGTTCCACTACTAGCCAGGCATCCATAGCCCCAATGGATATTACCTAAATCACCTTTTCTTATATTTATATAGATTTTGCATTGAGTTTTACATTTTTTAGGTCCTTTTTTAAAGGTTGGAAACTAATACAGCCTATTTTTAAGGGTTTGGTCAAATGCTTTGGCATTAGGATACTCTGATTTAATTGAAACTTTAGTCTATGACAAGGAAATGTTTTAAGTGTAAGCATGAATATGAGTTAATAAACTAAATTCACATTGTATACATATGATTCTTCTTAAAACCAAGTTTTGATGTAAAATAAGGTTTAAATATTTGTAGGACAATAAATTCCTATACCAATTTATACCAATACCCTTGGTTGCTTCATACTGCTTTATTTCCAGCCATGTTCACTTTTGTAAGATTTATATTCACACTTTTGAGAAATTCCAAACCAAAAAATAATACCATGAGACTTTACCAAAACCAAGGAACACCACCAAGAAATAAAAAGCAAAATGCAAACAAAACAAATATATACAAGCCCAAGAAGGAAGAAAAAACAAAGCAAGAAAGGGAACTAACTAGCCTACCTATTCGAACTTTAAAAATCTTACACATTAACTTGATGAAGACCCTCGATGGAGTAGGAGAAAAGTAATACTTGAGGTATTGCCCATTGGTGGGTAAATTAAAATCTGATCCTTGGATATTTTTCAACCTGAAAGTGTTGTTGCCCAAGATTTTTGCAATTTGGTATGGACCAATCCATAAAAGGGTGAACTTACCATGTTCAAATTTCGGTACTGATACTTTTTCCCAAAGAAGGACTAATTCTCCTTGTCTAAATACCTTCACTTTATATCTCTTATCAACCCATCTTTTCATGGTTGATTGGTGTCTATTGAAGTCTATAAATACCTTCTCTCTGGCATCTTCCATTTGAATGATGTCTAATAACCTAGAATTAGAAAGTTCTTGGTTGTCCTCCATGTATTCTTGCATGAATATGAATGTAGGCAACTTCAAGGTGATGGGAAAGATAGTCTCTTAACCATATACCAACAAAAATAGTGAAGCCTTGAGAGTTTGTTAGGCTTTCATCATGGTGAAGCTTGAGAGCCTATCTACCAACAAAAATAGGAAAGATGGTATATTTCTTGATAGCTTTCATCATATTTTTATTTGTAGATTCAAAAACCCCATCTCCTTAAGGGTATTGATTAGAATAAAAATTGAGTGCAATGCCTTGGTCATAAGCTCATTCTAGCATTTCAATAGAAATGAATGCATATCCATTATCACAAACCAAAGATATTAGGGTTCCAAATCTAGTACAAATATTTTCTTCTAAGAAATTGATCACCTCTTCTATTCTGCATTATTTAGTGGCTAATGCCTTAGTCCACCTAGTGAAATAATCCATAAAAGTTAATAAATACTTATGACCTTTAGAATAATTGTGTTTAATTACTCCTACAAAGTCTAATCCTCATTGTGTAAAAGGTTTATCCACTAGCACAGGTTGTAAATTCATGGCTACCTTTGGCTCCTTTGTGCTAAAAATATGGCATGAATGGCACTCCCTCACATGCTTATAAGCATCTTTGAAGAGGGTGAGCCAATAATATCCAAACCTGAGAATCTTGTGAGCTGTGGTTCTTCTTGAAGGGTGTCCACTTCCCAGCTTCTCATGGAAAGTAGTCATAATCCAATATGCTTCTTCTTTGGACACACATCTCAAATAAACTCCCTCAAAGTTCTTCCTATATAATATTCCATTCTTGATGAGGTAATGAGCTAATTTGAGCCTCAAGGCTCGATTTTTTTTTCTTATAAATCTTGTGGGACAAACACCATTGACAATTAAATGGATAATAGAGTCATACCACTGATTGGGTTGTAAATTTTATTGATCTACTTGTACGACATAGAATTTTGGGTCAATACTAGAAATCATCTAAACTAAAACTTGAAATTTAACTAATTTGGATATTTTCATCTCTATATCATATTATTTTATAATTACCATCCACTTGCCTCTTCTTTTTCTGAGCTCATTCTGACTCAACATAAGTTTTGTAGCTAGATCAGGTAATATGGCATGTACCCTATTTCTAAGGAGGTAATGTCTAAATTTTTTTACTACCTTTACCAATTCATATGCTTTCTTACCAATCATATAATAATTCACTTATATATTTTTGAAGTTGGTTCTCATGAAAGCTATGTGATGATCATTTTCATCAACTTTTTGAGTTAACACTACACTCATAGGATACTTAGAATAAAATGAATATAGATAGAAATCTTTTGAAAAATCAAGACTTATGAGGACTGAATCTTCAGTGATTGCCTCCTTAATGTCAGTGAATGCCTTCATAGATTCTTCATTCCAATAAATTATAGCATATTTCTTAATCATATCATTCAAAGGTTTGACAATCTCAGTAAATCCTGAATAAACTTCCTCATAAAATTAATCTTGCCAAAGAATGACTTAAGTTCTTTTTGGCTATTGGGCAACCCAATTTTAGAAATGGCCTCTACTCTATCATGATCTATAGAAATCCCATCTTTGGTAATGATATGTCCCAAAAAATTTCCTTTAGTGACACAAAATATACTTTTCTTGGGGTTAAGAGATCCACCATACTTTCTACATAAATCAAATACTTGTCTCAAATGTATGAAATGTTCCTCTATATTTCTAGAAAATATTGTAAGATCATCCATATATATGATGATACACTTTCCCACTAAACCTTGGAAAGTATGGTTCATGGCCCTTTAAAAATTTTCCCCTACATTAATTAATTAAAAGGCATTCTCTTGTAAGTATATGTTCCCCATTTAGTATTAAAAGTTATTTTCATCATGTCCTCTAGAGCAACAAACACCTAGTTATATCTAGAAAATCCATCCAAAAAGGACATCAAGGAAGATCCTAAAATAGTTTGGATAACTTGGCCCAGAGAAGGTAAATGATAATTATCTTTTTTAGATGCTCTATTCAAATTCCTAAAATCTATGCATAATCTTATTTCTCCATTCTTTTTTATGACTAGAACTAGGTTTGCCACCCAAGTGGAACTTATAATAGGAAACACTATCCTTGTATCCAATATCTTCTAGACTTCTTTAAAAATCATGGGTTATAAAATAGGGTTGACTAGTCTTTGCTTTTGTCTAAAAGGTTTAAAACCTTTTTGAAGATGTATAGTATGAGTAATGACCCTTGGGTCAAATATTTTTAAATCTTCATAAGACCAATCAATTCCATTTTTGTATTTTGTAAGAAAATCTCAATATTTTTTATTTTTCATTTCAGTGCAAGCCTTCCCTATATTCAACATTTGGGGCTAATCATGTGGACCAAGGTTTGACACATGATAATCTCTACCATATACATTAGGTTGTTTAGTTTCTTCAAAAATCTTGTCAAGATAAAATAGTATTTCCAATGAAATCATCCCTTTAGGTATCTTATTGTCACTTAATTAGATGATTTTACCATTAAGTTCCTCCTTCCTAAAAGTCAAAATTAGTTAAGAAATCTATGATTTATTGATCATCATTGAAAACTTAGAAATAGTTTACATTGTTAGGAACTAAAGGGCATACAACTAGCTCGATACTAGTGCTTTGAGAATCATGATTAGGCATGAGGTTAGTTGTAGTAGAGGCAAGCTCATCAATAGCTTTGTTTTCTTCTCTTGGAACATCTAAGATGTTGAAATCATCAAAATATTTGATCAAGTCCCACACCCTAAACTTATATCTCTTTAAGTAAGACAATTTGCACTAGTATTTACTCATCACGTAGTTAACCATAAGTTTAGAATCTCCATAGACAAGGAGTTTCTTAACTTTTTGCTTAATGGAAAACTATAATCCAAGTATGAGAGCCTCATACTCAGCTAAATTATTGGTACAAGGAAATTGTTACTTATAAGCTGCATGGTATTACTTTTTTGAAGGATCCATTGATACAATACCAGCTTGTGATCCTAATTTTCACTAGGCACCATCAATGAATAACTTCCACAAACCAAAAAATTGTGGAGAACTCTTAGAAACTGGTTCTTTTGTAATTTCCAATGTGAAAACTCCCAAATCAAAATCTAAGAAATTTATGATTTTATTAACAACATTATATTTTATTATCATGTGTTTCATTCAAGGTTCCCTTACCACTCTTATTTTATTTTTCACACATTTCCAAGGAAGCCACAAGTGCGAGAAATCAATAGACATATAGCCATTTAAGGCCTTAGTATATTCTCTACTCAAAAGTAATCCATAAGCACTAGGCCTTTATACTACTTGGATATCAATGAATTGCTGAACCCTAGGTTCACTAGCCATTTGTATATGCACAATCAATAATTCTTGTATAAACTTAATTTTAGACTTATCCAATTGAGTGACTACCCTGTCAGACTCGATTAGAGTTAACCTAAGTTATTCACATATCTAAGTAGGCATAATGTTGGTTAGGCTCTAAAATCTAAAAGACAATTATGAACATTCTTCCCAAATATCCTAACTGTAAGTAAAGAAGGTGGAGACTCTTCTTTGATTACTTGAGTAATTACATTTTCACTATCATTCTTAAGGGGCTTCCCAATTTTATTGAACAAAGATTCCAAGAGTAAGTCTCTTTGTTTTGTGATCTGATTTTTCTCATGCAGAGTGATATTAGCTTTAATCTTTTTCATATCCTCCATGATATTGTAGCCAATTTTACTTGGAGGATCAACAGTTAGCTTATAATAAATTCCTCTAGGAGGTTTAGGATTATTCTTTGATATAGTGTCTAGAGGGGTTAAAAAATTGTTAGGAGGGGTAGAGGTAGTCAATGGTTTGTTTTTATTCCCTATTTATCAGAGGGTATGTCTTCAAAAATTATTGGAATGCTTGAATCTCTTCAGGAATATTCTTAGGTTCATTATCCTCTTAAAAAGGGAATTAAAAAGTTTCCACCATATGCACTTGGTTAGATGGTTTAGATTCAGAAGAATTTGTAACAACTTTTTTTTTGGAACCACTTCAAATGTGTCAAGTTATTCTTGAAAAGCTTCAAAGGCTTTACAAATCTCAATGCAATCAATATCACCATGCTTGGAACTAGCATGCACACTATAGTAATCTGGTAAGGCAATATTAATGAGGGTTATATCCATATTTTTTTAGAGGAAGGCTCATAAGTTTTTTTATTATAGAAACTATCATTTTGAAACCTATTCCTAGGTCTATTGAACTTTTGAAAAGTGAAGATCCTTATAGAATTATCATTAGCATTACCAACTTGTTTTTTCAATTGCATAAAATCAATGTTAAGCTTCTATACCATTTTCAATATAGACTCATTCTTATTTTTTGGAACCTCAGCATTTTGATCTTGGTTACTGTTAATGCCATTGATAGGCACTAAATCCTTCTGGTCATTATCATGAAATCCATTGGTAACTTGATGGCTTAATAAACCTAAATTTTGATTAGGGATAACATGACTTATAGGAAACACATTCAAAGCAAGTAATTGGTTTAATGTTGGAGTATTTTGGTTATTATTTGGGAAAAGGTTTAATGTAGGCATTTGAGGATTAACATTTTGGATAGAATAAGTCATCTATCCTTGGGGTTGCATTTGGTTGCTAATAACCACTGCTTCAAAATAGGCTTGAGCCAATGTGATTATAAGTGGAAGGGCTCTCTTCAAAAACACAAAATTCATGGGGTCAATAGCATCTTTATAAACCTCCAAAGCTAAAGCTTTGTTAGGCTTATATGGATCCATGGTCTGACTAAACATCTTTTGGAACCTAGAATTAAGGGACCTAATAGGTTCACTTGTATCTCTCTTAATATTTGTAAATTGATGATAAATGATACAAGGGCTTATGATCTTTCCAAATTGATAAATAAAAATAGTGTCAAAGTTATTCCATGAGATAATATGATTGTTAGGAAGATTAAAGAGCCATTCATATGCAACATCTTTGAATATAAACATGAACAACCTACATGCTAAATATTCATGAATAACATTTAATAATATTAATGCAGTGTTGAAAGATTTAACATGTTCTTTGGTAATCGTAATACCATTTGGACTAAATATTGGCAAATATTTTTTAGGATTACATGGTAAATCATGAATTTCACCTAGTATAATGATAGGGGAACTTCCAAGCCATGTCATTTTTGGATGAAGATCAAGAATAGGAATCCCTTACAAAATTGATGATGGTAGAGATTTAGAATACCTAAGCTTGCCTCTATCTTTCCTAGTCCTTCTATAAATTTCTAGTTTGAGCAAGGGTTTTCTAGTCTTTGAATGTGATCTGGTCCTAATCTTTGGTAATTACATCTTGAAGATTAAGGATCCTATATTAAAACATGGTGTAACACATTAATTTCTAAAGAATAATAAATAATATGTACACTAAGATTAATTTGAAAAAAAATGTTCATAAGAGGACAAAGGACATCAATATTTAACTAAACAAGTTCAAAGATGTACTAAATTATGTAAAGATGACCAAACTTTACAACTCATGACTCAAATAAAACTCTTATTGTCAATAAATTGTCAATTTTAAACAAAATAAGTAGTCCTAACTCCAAATACTAATAAATTCTTAGCAATAAAATCCATATTTCTGCAAAGGTCACCAATATTTACCTAATTTATGCTAAAAGAAACATAATCATGTAAAATATAGAGTAATTTAACCAAATACACCCGAAAGATATTAAGTATCTTCAATGAGGCCCTCCTAGCGCTAGTGGAGCTTATCCTATTGATGCTTTGAAATGTACCACAGGTGCTCTTTAGTTTTTGAAGAACACTACTCATTTTAGGATTTGAAAAATCCAAGGCATGAGTTGTATTTTATGACAATTTAATGATGTCTATGGTGAAATAGAAGCAGAGTATGAGAACTATCCACAATATTTATTTTATTTAGTGGTTGGGAGCCACTAGGGTTTAAATATTTAGACATTCAATAGTTTTTGATGACTTAGAAGCTAAAATAAATGAGTATTAACAATGATATTTAATCTATAGTGAGTCTTGATAAAATTAAGAATATATAAGGGTAAAATAAGAAAGAAATGTGATTGCAGGTTTTCATCTAAAATATTATGACAAAATTCCAAATAATTTGAACACATTTAAACCAATTTATGTTATAAAATAACATAATCTCAAATTATATCTCAAATTAGGCAAAATTCAAAGGAAAAATATGAATCATAAGTAAGAACCAAATTTACTTTAAAGATTTGCTATTATGATCTGAATAACCTAAGTACATCAAAATATAAAGCAAATAAAATGAAGTATACTTGAGATCTTTATAGTCAATTTAGCATTTAGAAAAAATTAACAATCCTATGACAAAGAATGTAACTTAAAATAAGAATAATCATTCAAATTCAAGATGACTATCTACAATTGAGAGGTAGCATGGACATTTAACAAAACTATAAAGACAATCTTTTTAGAATTCCCTAGTTGTATTAAATGTTCCTGGAATACAATTGCTCAAAAACTCTCCCTTAGAAATGGTAACCATCTACCTATTTATAGGAAACATAAGTGGTTAACTAATTAAATTTCAAAATATCCACATGTGGATAAAGATAGTTGTCCTTGATATATGTAGAAGGTCACATGCCAACTTGACAAGAAAGAGTATATGCTAATAAACTAGCATATACTTTACAAAAAGAATATTCTTTTAGGAATTTCTTTGGTGGGTCCTTTAATTATCCCTATTTCAGGAATTCTTTCACCTTGGTATATTTCTCCTTGATTAATTCAAAATCCACTATAGGTTTCATTAGACAATCATGTTCTTGATCTACCAACTTATCAAATTCATTATCAGCTTGAGATACAAGTTCCTCAATACATTGTGCTTCTACAATTTGCTTCCCTATAGAAATGATGATATCAGAGATATTTTGTTTGTCCTTGGTTGAATGACCTATGTTGTCTCTGATGCCCTAAATTTGAACACCAAACTATTACTTGAATTATTCATCACTAATCAGGCCTATAGTAGTGGTTTGAGAAGGGTTATCTAATAGATTTCCTAGAAGTTTATCGATTTAGGTTACCAATCCTGTGTCTCTCTTGATGAAGTCATTGACATCATTGATCTAGGTGATCAAATAATCTTGTTTATCCACCAAAACTACCATGAAGATGTCCAAATGCCTAATTTTGATAATATTAAAGTCCAATGCCTGCTCTATCTTATGTACCATGATGAGCTCCTCCATCTGAGCTTTAGAATTTTACCATTGAGTGATTAAGGATTGTACCATCTCCATTTGATGGTTTAAAGCACTCAATCTAAGCTTTATGATTTTAAAATTCTCAAATGCATCCATCAAAGATTTATTTAATGCTTGTAATATGTCCTTAGCTTCCAAATCTTGTTTTTGTTTTTCCAAGTTGAGAATCCTCTATTCCATTCCTTGAACTCTAGCCAAGGTGATTGTTGAATGGGCTAGTACCATACTAGTTATATCTTCTTTAAATATAAAATGTTCCCCTATTTCCTACCCTGGAATAGGAGTTAATCCCACAAATGGTTTCACCTTTTGAAAGGTGAACTCCTTAGTACCAATAATAACCTTCTTGGTTACTACTCTCTCAAGAGTTGATGTATCTAGATTAAAAAGGACCTGAGGGTTAGCCTCCTTTACCTATGGCTATTTAGGAATCTCTACATTTGAACTCCTAGAGGCTACTAGGGTGTCAATCCCTTGACTTTCCTTGTTGTGAAGGATCTAGATGATTCTCTCTTCTTTTCTGTTGAGAATATCCTGAATCTAAGGCTTGACATTATCTTGAACATCCATTTCAACTTGAGTTAAAGCTAGTGAAGGAGAAAGAGATTGGATTTTTTGCAAATTCCCATAAACAAACCAATTATGAATAGTTGGTCCATAAATAGGATTCTCATTACTGAAGAGTTTAATTTCATTAATAGGGTGAGTGAAAGTTAACCTAGGCCTCTTTCTTGGAGCTAGAGGAACTAAGGCCAATTGTGCCTGTCTATTTCCTTTGTCTAATGGAACTAATTCTTTCCCTGCTTCCCTAGATGGATCCTCTTCCTTATCAGAACCATAGGTAGCTATGATGTTAATAAGGGCACTTTCCACTATTTCTCTAGTTTCCAAAGAAATCATGCTAATAACCTGTATTGGGGAAGAAGACCTTGGTGGGGATGCCTAAATTTGGGGACCTTCACTAGGTCTATGCTCTATGCTAGACTCCTAAATCACATATTCACCTTTTACCTTTACATCCTTAAGTTGTCCAACCTAAGGTAACTTTGTCAATTCTTTATGCTGAGGCGCAAAAGATTGTCCTTCAACAGTTGGCACTTGATGTGCAGTCCCAAATGGTCCTAGCAACAAGTTATAATGCAAGGGATCTAGTTACCATATTTCTCTTGAGGGATTATTATCCTTGACCAACCTATGTTCTAATTTGATGTTCTAGTTTTTAACCCTAGACAGGACTTCTTCAAAGTTCCTTGCCTTTATGTAAATACCATCTCCCACACCTGGTTGATGTTTGTACTCAATTTTTGGGACCTTTTTATCCTAAATATGGTTAGAAGCTCTATCATTGGGGTCCCACATCTTAAGATCATCTAGTTAAAAATTAAAATCATTCCTGTTCACCACCATTATCTCCAACTATTTCCAATCCTTAATTATAATTCTACCAATGTCTAGTGGAAAGGAATGAACCTAAGCTTTCTTATTCTTCTTGCAATGCCAATCCATTCCCTATATGATTTGATAAGTAATTTATTACTCTATAAGCTTATTGGGAACATATATAAGCAATCTATATGGTTGGACCATGATTCCTTCTATCATTATTACAATGTAATCTAGATAGAACCACACATCTCCCATGGTCTCCAATTGTCTTTTGATTAGAGGATGAATCCTGGGCATAGGGATACTAGTTACTACCTCAAAAATGACTGGGAAGATACCATCACATATGAATTGCATGTGATTCCTATATTTGAAAATATGTAATTTGAAGTAATGATGGGAAATGGTAGTTCTACCATGAGGGGACCAATTTTAGATGCGAGGGAAATTAATAGAGGCTAGTAGTGAATCCAAGAGGTAAGACATCATAAATAATTACTTGGAGGTCTATCTCTTGATGGCTATAAATTGTTTGGCCAAGAAAAAACTTATTAAGTCTCCAATGGGAAGGGTTAAGTTCCACTCCAACATGCAATAGACACAACATACCTAGACTTTACTCAAATAAGTTATATAAGAGGCACCAAAGGCTCTATTCAATAAAGTCATATCTACCCTAACACCCTCCTTGAATTGGGCAATAGGAATACCACCATTATAGGTCCTAAAGACATGGAAACCTTGGATTAACCAAGGTGAGAGGACTGAATCCAAATTTTGGGAATTTTTCCTTTCTCTCAAGGATGGGAGATCGACATGAGGCAAAGGGAGCTTATAGTAAGCCCCAAAGGCCATGGGAGCTATACATTTAACTTTCTTGATCTTTGGTTCATGAATAATAAATTCTCCATCTATTCTGTAGTCAACAAAAATAGGAACAAGAAGGTCCATGTAATGCATTACCTCTGGTTTAGCAACCATATGGTGAAGTCCTACCAACTAAATTGATACTAGGTCTTTATATCTTTGGTGCACTGCAGCATTCCTTTTCTCCTCATGCAAAATTGGTTGCAACTCCTCTATAAAGAAAAATAATTCAAACCAATTTTTGATTCCATGCACATTCAAGGCTATTAAATATAACTCTATGTCTCTAAAGACCCTTCCTTCACCATCTGAAGTTATGTAAAGCTTTGCTTCAATTTTCATCTATTGCCTACTCACCGTCATTGATAACACTAAATTTTATTTGACGAAAACAAAGATATCACTAAGTCACTTGATCTAAATTTAATTTTTAATTACTTAGATTTCTATGTGATCAATTAAACCAACTCAAGTCCTTCTTTATACAAGGTTCAGGGTTTTTTAGCTTTAATGGAAAAAATACCTAGCACTTGATTTCATACATGCCTTAGATTTGATGGGACCTCAATCTTATGTCTTCTACTTTTCAAGCATAATATATATTTCATTTTTATCCTCCATGCTTATGTGGAGCCTATGTTCTAGGATTCCATGCGTTTCACATCAAAATTCATAAATGTTAGTTGAAGGCTAGCTGTTAGCTTTCAAAAGTCCTCTTTATTTTAATTTAAAAAACCAAATCCAGGTCCTCGCATTTCATTGGTCTCGTGATCTTTAAGCTCCCTAATTATGCCATGTGTTAAGCTCACATGGCCTTTGAAAATTCCTCAACTTTGTCACACTATTGGATCAAATCCAGTGAGTAAGTGATCAGCATTGGATCTTAGCTAGGGCCAGATCATTAACCACATGCTTTTTAAAAAGGATTCGAGCTTGACGCACCATTGGATCAAATCTAATGAACAAGTGATCACTATTGGATCCTATAATATGCTTACCTTTTAATTAGTTCCATGATTATATGAATCTTAGACTTTAAAATGTCATTTAGAATTTTATGTTTAAAAACACAAAATTACTTAGGTTAAGATCTTTATATACTAGGTTTGTCTTCATGAAAAGCTAGCAATTTATTTAAAGGTGTTTTAGAAATTCCCCTTTGATTAGGCTTCAAAAAATTATCTAAGTTAATTTTGATGGGTTCAATCACGTCAAATACGTCCTCGTAGATGTTAAATGATGAGAGTGAACCTGTCAAATTTAAGACAATAGAGTTCTCAAGGTTTTAAGGATTGTCTAGGTTAAATTTGACAGGTTTGGTCATGTCAAATACATCCTCATAGATGTCAAACGATGAGAGTGAACCTGTCAAATTTAAGACAATGAAATTTATTAATCCAATAACTAAATACCATGTGTAAATCCCTTAGGAGTTTCCAAGGCTTTGGGGATTATCTAGGTTAAATTTGATAGGTTTAGTCATGTCAAATACATCCTTATAAATGTCAAATGATGGGATAAAACCTATCAAATTCAAGACAATGGATTTTATTGATCCAATAATTGAATTCCATGTGTAAAGCTCTCAGGAGTTTTCAAGGCTTCAGGGATTATCTTGATTAAAGTTGATGGGTTTAGTCAAGCCAGGTATGTCTTCATAGACTTTAAATGATGGGAGAAAACCTATCAAATTTAAGATAATGGAATTTATTAATCTAATAATTTAATTCCACATTCAAAGTTCTTAGGATTTCTTAAAGCTTTGGCTTTAATTCTCACCATTAGATTTAAAACCTCTGATCAAGTGATCATCATTGGATCCTTACTAGGGCCCAAATCATTAAATGTATGCCTTTCTAAAATACTTCAATCTTAACACACCATTTTATTAAATCCAATGAATAAGCATAAAGTATTAGATCTACAAAAGTGTATGAGCTTTAAAGTAAAACCTAACCATGCATAAAATTTCTCATTAGATTTTTTCATGAATGTTTAAATTCAAACTACCAAGGTTTACTGTTTTGGAACCCTGACTTCTTCCATGGAACCTAAAATTAATCACCTTAAAGATGATTATTTAGAAACAATAAAAACATGATCATAATCAGATACACCAAAGCTAATGTCTTTTTTAAAGATTGACTTGATTTTAAAATTCAAGATCAAACAATCTTTCACACTTATTCCAGAGTATAGAAGTTCTAGAAACAATCACAGGGGGCCCCTTTTCAAAAAATAAATATGGGGGGGGGGGGGTGTTGGTCTCAACAAATGGTGACACATAGGGGAAACATAGCAATATGTTAGAACATAAGACTCTAGTTTAAACTTGTACATGAAATTTATATCCCATTTGGACATATACTCTCTCCTGAATCAACTTTTGGTTGAAACAAGTTCCTTATGTATAAAATTTAAACTTAGATATTAAAACATAAACATGCAGTCTGTGTTTTGATTCCACTTACTATTTGTCATGAATTTCAATAAATAACATCTAGGTTCATATCCTTTTGGTTCATTAAACTTAACTTTAAGTACTTTAATATTGTTTAAGAATAATAACTCTAAATTTATGAGAGGCTTGGGCATTGCTCTATTTCCAGATAGGTGTCTATATCCTTGACAGAGATACCTTTGGTTCCACTCAAGGTCTTGCTCCACTACCAACTAGGCATCCATAGCCCCGGTGGAGATTACCTGAATCACCTTTGCTTCTATTTCCATAGATTTTGCAATGAGTTTTTTTTTTTTTTTTTTTTTTTTTTTAAATACATTTTCTACGTCCTTTTGCAAAGGTTGGAAACTAATACAACCTTGTTTTAAGGATTTGTTCAAATGCTCTAGCATTAGGACACTCTCCTTTAATTGAAACATTAGTCCATGATAAGGATGTGTTTTAAGTGTAAGCATGAATATGAGTTAATAAACTAAATTCACATTGTATACATATGATTCTTCTTAAAACCAAGTTTTTATGTAGAATAAGGTTAAATATTTGTAGGACAATAAATTCCTATACCAATTTATACCAATACCCCTGGTTGGTTCATACTAATTTATTAGTAGCCATGTTTACTTTTATAAGATTTATATTCACACTTTTGAGAAATTCCAAACCAAAAAATAATACCATGAGACTTTACCACAACTAAGGAACACCTCCAAGAAAGGAAAAATAAAATGCAAACAAAATAGATATATACAAGCTCAAGAAGGAAGAAAAAATAAAGAAAGAAAGGGAACTAACTAGCCTACCTATTCTAACTTTAACAATGTTACACATTCACTCCATGAAGACCCATGATGGAGAAGTAGCAAAGTAATGCTCAATGTATTACCCATTTATGGGTAAATTAAAATCTGATCCTTGGAGATTTTACAACCTAAAAGTGTTATTTCCCAAGACTTCTACAATTTGTTATGGCCCAATCCATAAAGGGGTGAACTTTCCATGTTTACCTTTATGTTTTGATGCTTTGTCCCAAAGAAGGACTAAGTCTCCTTGCCTAAATACCTTCACTTTAGATCTCTTATCAAACCATATTTTCATGGTTAATTGGTGTCTGCTGAAGTCTATAAATGCCTTTTTTCTAGCATCTTCTATTTGAATGATGTCTAATAGCCTAGAATTAGTAAGTTCTTGGCTATCCTCCATGTATTTATGCATGAATTTGAACATAGGAAACTTCAAGGTGATAGGAAAGATAGGATCCTAACCATATACCAACAAAAATGGTGAAGCATTGAGAGCTTGTTTGATCTTAATTCGATATGCCCATAATGTAAACTTAAGAAGTTTATGCCATGTTCTAGGTCTATCTTCAACAAATTTTTTGATAGATTTCATCAATTTTTTTTGTGGATTCAAAAACACCATTTCCTTTAGGATATTGATTAGATGAAAACTTGAGTGCAATGCCTTGGTAATAATCCCATTCTATCATTTCAATAGAAATGAATGCAGATCCATTGTCACAAACCAAAAAAACTAGGGTTCCAAATCTAGTAAAAATATTTTCCTCTAAGAAATTGATCACCTCTTATGTTTTACATTGCTTAGTGGCTAATGCCTCAATCTACCTAGTGAAATAATCCATAGCATTTGTGACATACTTATGAATTTTTGAAGAATTGGGGTTGATTACTCCTACAAAGTCTAATCCCCATTGTGCAAAAGTTTTATCCACCATCACAAGCTGTAAAGGCATGGCTGCCTTTGGCTCCTTTATGCAAAAAATATGGCATGAATGACACTCCCTCACATGATTATAAGTATCTTTGAAGAGGGTGGGCCAATAATATACATCCCTAAGAATCTTGTGAGCTATGGTTCTTGAAGGGTGTCCACTTCCCAGCTTTTTATTGAAAGTAGTCATAATCCAAGATGCTTCTTCTTTGGACACACATCTCAAATAAATTCCCTCAAAGTTCCTCATATACAATATTCCATTCCTAATGAGATGATGAGTTGATTTGAGGCTTGAGGCTCTCTTTTTTTCTCTTATAAATCCTGGGGGACAAATACCATTGACAAGTAAATGGATAATAGAGTCATACCACTCATTGGGTTGAAAATTTCATTGTTCTACTTGTATGACATGGAATTTTGGTTCAATACTAGAGATCATATAAACTAAACCTTGATATTTCATTACTTTGTCTATTTTCATCTCTATTTCATATTCTTGTAGAAGTACCATCCATTTGCCTCTTCTTTCTCTGAGCTCATTCTGACTCAACATAAGTTTTGTACCTGGATCAGGTAATATGGCATGTACCCTATTTCTAAGGAGGTAATATCTAAATTTTTTTACTACCTTTACTAATGCATTAGCTTGATTATCAATCATATAGTAATTCACTTCTATATTTTTGAATTTGGTGCTCATGAAAGCTATGGGATGATCATTTTCATCAACTTTTTGAGTTAACATTGTAGTCATAATATGCTCTGAAGCAAATGAATATAGATAGAAATCTTTTGAGAAGTCATGACTTATGAGGACTGGAGCTTCAATGATTGCCTTCTTAAATTTAGTGAAGGACTTCTTAGATTCTTCATTCCAAGAAATTATAGCATCTTTCTTAAGCATATCATTCAAAGGTTTTACAATCTCAATAAAGCCTGAAATAAACTTCCTCATAAAATTAATCTTGCCAAAGAATGACTTAAGTTATTTTTTACTGTTGGGCAACCCAATTTTAGAAATGGCCTCTACTCTATTAGGATCTGCAAAAATCCCATCTTTGGTAATGATATGTACCAATATTTTTTCTTCAATGACACATAATATACTTTTATTAAGGTTAACAGATACACCATACTTTCTGCATCTATCAAATACTTATCTCAAATGTACAAAATGTTCCTCTTTATTTCTAAAAAATATTATTTTGATAATTCATATATATGATGATACACTTACCCACTAAACCTTTGAAATCATGGTTCATGGCCCTTTGAAAAATTTCCCCTATATTAATTAATCCAAAAGGCATTCTCTTGTAAGCATATGTTCCCCATTTAGTAGTAAAAGTTATTTTCATCTTATCCTTTGGAGCAACAAGCACCTGGTTATATCTATAAAATCCTTCCAAAAAGGACATCATGGAAGATCCTAAAATAGTTTGGATAACCTAGTTCAAAGAAGGTAAAGGATATTTATCTTTTTTAGATGCTCTATTCAAATTCCTAAAATATATGAACAATATTATTTCTCCATTATTTTTTCTGACTGGGACTAGGTTTGCCACCTAAGTGGAATGTCTAAAAGGAAACACTATCCTTACATCCAATAGCTTCTTGACTTCTTTAAAAATCATGGGTCTTAAAATAGGGTTGTCTAGTCTTTTCTTCTATCTAAAAGGTTTACAACCTTTTTGAAGAGGTATAGTATGAGTAATGACCCTTGAGTCAAATATTTTCAAATCTTCATAAGACCAAGAAATTACATCTTTGTATTTTGTAAGCAATTATCTAGCTTTTCTATTTGTCATTTCAGTACAAGCCTTCCCTATATTCACCATTTGGGGCTGATCATGTGGACCAAGGTTCGTCACATGATAATCTCTACCATTTACCTTAGGTTGTTTAGTTACTTAAAAAATCTTGTCAAGATCAAATAGTCTTTCCAATGAAATCATCCATTTATGTATCTTATTATCACTTAATTTGATGATTTTACCATTAAGTTCCTCCTTAGGAAAATTTTCATCAACTTCATCAATAATGTGAGCTTCAAAAGCTCTAGAATTAGTTAAGAAATCTATAATTTGTTGATCATCATTGAAAACTTGGATATGATTTACATTATCAGGAACTGAAGGACATAGTACTATCTCAGTACTAATGCTTTGAGAATCATGATTAGAATGAGGTTAGTTGCAATAGAGGCAAGCTCATCAACATCTTTGTTTTCTTCTCTTGGAATAGCTAAGATGTTGAAAGCATCAAAATATTTGATCAAGTACCACACCCTAAACTTATATCTCTTTAAGTAAGATAATTTGCACTAGTATTTCTCCTCACTTAGTTAACCACAAGTTTAGAATCTCCATAGATAAGGAGTTCCTTAACTTTGTGCTTAATGGCAAACTACAATCCAAGTATGAGAGCCTCATATTTAGCTAAATTATTAGTGCAAGGAAATTATATCTTATAAGATGCATGGTATTTCTTTTATAAAGGATCCATCAATACAATACCAGCTCTTGATACTAATTTTCACTTGACACCATCAATGTATAACTTCCACAAACCAAAAATTTGAGGATAACTCTTCGAAACTAGTTCTTTTGTAATTTCCAAAGTGAAAACTCCTAAATCATAATACAAGAAATTTACCCTTTCATTAACATCATTATATTTTGTTATCATGTGTTTTATTCAAGGTTCCCTTTTCACTCTTATTTGATTTGACACACCTTTCCAAGGAAGCCACAAGTGTGAGCAATCAGTAGACATTTAGCCATTCAATGCCTTAGTCCATTCTCTACTAAAAAGTAATCTATAAGCACTAAGTCTCTTATTGTGATCTAGTCCTAATCCTTGGTAATTCTAGCTTGAAGATTAAGGATCCTATTTCAAAACATGGTGTAACACATTAATTTCTAAAGAATAATAAATAATATGCACACTAAGCTTAATTTACAAAAATTTATTTAGAAGAGGACAAAAGACATCAATATTTAACTAAACAAGTTCAAAGATGTACTAAATTATGTAAAGATGACCAATCTTTACAACTTATGACTCAAATAAACCTATTATTGTCAAATAATTATCACTTTTGAAGAAAAAATAAGCCATCCTAACTCCAAATACTAATAAATTCTTAGCAACAAAATTCATATTTCCACAAAGGTCACTAATCTTTACATAATTTAATCTAAAAGAAACATAATCATGTAAAATGTAGAGTAATTTTGACCAAATACACCTGAAAGATATTATCTTTAATGAGGCCCTCCTTCTAGTGCCAGCAAAGCTTCTCCTGTTGATGCTTCAAAATGTACCATAGGTGCTCTTCAATTTTTTATGAACACTACTCATTTTAGGATTTGAAAAATCCAAGGCATGACTTGCAATTTGTGACAATTCAATGATGTATGTGGTGAAATAGAAGCAGAGTATGAGAACTATCCACAATATTTGTTTGATTTAGTCATTGAAAGCCACCAGGGTTTAAATCTTTAGATATTCAATAGTTTTCAATGACTTATAAGCTATACTAAATGAGTATTTATAATGATCTTTAATCTAGAGTGAATCTTGATAAAAATAAGAAAAGAGAAGGGTAAAGTAAGAAAGAAACATGATTTAAGGTTTTCATCTAAAATATTATGACAAATTTCCAATTACTTTGAGCACATTTGAACCAATTTATGTTATAAAATAGCATAAGCTCAAATTGTATCACAAATTAGGAAAAATTAAAATGAAAAATATAAATCATAAGAACTAAATTTACTTTAAATATTTGCTATTATGATTTGAATAACCTAAGTATATCCAAATTCAGAGCAAATAAAATGAAGTATACTTGAGATCTTTACAGTTGATTTAGAATTTATCATAAATTAACAACCCTATGACAAAGAATGTAACTTAAAACAAGAAGAATAATTCAAATTCAAGATAACTATCTACAATTGAGAGGTAGCATGGACATTCAACAAAACTATCCAAACAATCTTTTCAAAATTCCTTAGTTGTATTAAATGTTCTTGGTATACAATTGCTCAAAAAGTCTCCCTTAAAAATAGTAACCATCTACCTATTTATAGGAAACACAAGTGGTTAACCAATTAACTTTCAAAATATCCATTTGTGGATAAGGATAGTTATCCTTGATATAAACATACAATGTGGAAGGTCACATGCCAACTTGCCAAGAAGTGTATATGCTAATAGACTAGAATATAATTTACAAAAAGAATATTCCTTTAAGAATTTCATTGGTGGATCCTTCAATTATCCCTATTTGAGGAATTATTTTCACCTTAGTATATTTCTCTTTGATTAATTCAAAATCCATTGTAGGCTTCATTAGATAATCCTCTTTTTGATCTACCAACTTGGCAAATTCATTATCAGCTTGAGATACAAGTTCCTCGATACATTGTGCTTCTGCAATTTGCTTCCCTACAGAAATGATGATATCAAGGATCTTGTGATTGTCCTTGGCTGAATGACCTTTGTTGTCTTTGAATCTCTAGTTATGAAAACTTTTTCTTGAATTCTTCATCACTAATCAGGCCTATAATAGTGGTTTAAGAAGGGTTATCTAATAGATTTCCCAAAAGTTTCTCAATCCGAGTTACCAAGCATGTATCTCTCTTGATGAATTCATTGACATCATTACTCTACGTGATCAAATCCTCTTGTTTACCCATCAAAACTACCATGAATTTGTCCAAATACCTCAGTTTGATAATCTTAATGTCTAATACCTACTTTGTCTTATGTACCATGATGAGCTCCTCCATCTGAGCTTGAGAATTATACCATTGAGTGATTAAGGCTTGTGCCATCTCAATTTGATGGTTTAAATCACTCAATCTAAGCTTGATGATTTTAAAATTCTTAAATGCATCCATCAAATATTTATTTAATACTTTTAATACATCCTCAAGAATCTAAATGAGGACATGAGCTTCCAAATCTTATTTTTCTTTCTCCAAGTTGAGAATCCTCTATTTCATTCCTTTAACTCCAGCCAAGGTTATTTTTGACTGGGTTTGTACCATACTATCTACATATTCTTAAAATATAGGATGCTCCCCTACTACCTAACCTAGAATAGGAGTTAAGCCCACAAATGGTTCCACCTTTTGAAAGGTGAACTCCTTAGTACCAAAAGTAACCTTCTTGGTTACTTCTCTCTCAAGAGTTGATGTATCTAGATTAAAAAGGACTTAAGGGTCATCCTCCTTTACCTGTGGTTGTTTAATAATATCTAAATTTTAACTCCCAAAGGATCTTGGGGTGTCAATCCCTTGGCTTTCCTTATTGTGAAAGATTTAAATGGTTCTCTCTACTTATCTTTTCAAAATATCTTGAATCCAAGGATTGATATTATCTTGAACATCTATGTCAACTCGAGTTAAAGCTAGTGAAGGAGAAAGAGATGGGATTTTTTGTAACTTCCCATAAACAAACCAATCAAGAATAGCTATTCCATAAATAGGATTCTCATCATTGAAGAGGTTAATTTCACTATTAGGGTGAGTGAAAGTTAACCTAGGTCTCTTTCTTAGAGCCAGAGGAACTAAGGCCAATCATGCCTGTCTATTTCTTCTAACCAATGGAACTAATTCTTTTCCTACTTCACTAGATGGATCCTCTTCCTTATCAGAACCATAGTTAATTGTAATGTTAATAAGAGTACTTTCCACTATTTCTCTAGTTTTTAAAGCAATCATGCTAATAACCTCTATTGGGAAATAAGGCCTTGGTGAGGATGCCTAAATTTGGGGACCTTCACTAGGTATATGCTCTATGCTGGATTCTTGAATCACTTCTTTACCTTTTCCCTTTACATCCTTAGGTTGTCTAATCTGGGGTGACTATCAATTCTTTCTATTGAGGCTTAGTAGATTGTCCTTTAATAACTAGCTCTTGATGTGTAGTCCTAAATGGTCCTAGAAACAAGTGATAATGCAAGGGATGTAGTTGCCATATTTATCCTAAGGGCTTATTATCCTTGAATAGCCTATGTTCTAATTTGATGTTGTATTTTTTAACCCTAAACAAGACTTCTTTAAATTTCCTTGCCTTTCTATAAATACCATCTCCCACACTTGGTTGATGTTTATACTTAGTCTTTGCGACCTTTTTATCCTAAATATGGTTAACCAATCTATCATTGGGGTCCCACATCTTAAGATCATCCAATTAGAAATCAAAAGAGTTCTTGTGCATCACCATGATCTCCAGTTGTTTCCAATCCTAGATTATAATAATGCCAATGTCCAGTAGAAAGGGATGAACTTGTGCCCTCTTATTCTTCTTGAAGTGCCAATCCATTCCTTGGATGATTTGATAATCAATATCTTGCTTTGAAAGCTTACTGGGATCATATATAGGCAATCTATATGGTTGGACCATGATTCCTTCTATCCTTATTATAGTGTAATCTGGATAGAACCACACATCCGCCATGGTCTCCACTTGTATTTTGATTAGAGGATGATGCATGGGCATAGTGATATTAGTGATTGCCTCAAAAAATACTGGGAAGATAGCATCACATATTAATTGCATGTGATTCCTATATTTGAAAATATGTAATTTGGAGTAATGATGGGAAATGGTAGTTATACCATAAGGGGACCAATTTCATATGCCAGGGAAATTAATAGAGGCTAGGAGTGAATCCAAGAGGTAAGAAATCATAAATAATTTCTTGGAGGTATTTCTCTTGATGGCTGTAAATTTTTTGGCCAAGAAAAAAATTATTAGGTCTCCAATGGGAGGGGTTACATTCTATTCCAACATTCAATGGACATAAGATACCCAGACCTTACTCAAATAAGTTGTAAAAGAGTAAGAAAAGGCTCTATTCAATAAAGTCATAGCTACCCTAACACCCTCCATAAATTAGGCAATAAGAATCTCACAATTAGGGTCCTAAAAACATGGGAACCTTGGATTAACCAAGGTGAGAGGACTGAATCCAAGTTTTGGGAATTTATCCATTCTCTCAAAGATGAGAGATCGACATGAGGCAAAGGGAGCTTATAGTAAGACTCAAAAGACATGGGAGTTATACATGCAACTTTATTGATACTTCCTTCATGACTAATCCATTCTCCATCTATTTATAGTCAACAAAAATAGGAAGAATAAGGTTGATGTAATGCATTACCTGTAGTTTAGCAATCACATGGTGAAGGCCTACCAACTAAATTGATACTAGGTCTTTATATCTTTGGTGCATCGTAGCATTCCTTTTTTCCTCCTAAGAAATTGGTTGTAAATCCTCTATCATGAGGAATAATTCAGACTAATTTTTGATTCCATGCAAATTCAAGGCTATTAAATCTAACTCTATGTCTCTAAAGACCTTTCCTTCAACACCTGAAGTTAGGTAAAGCTCTGCTTCAATTTTCATCTATTGCCTGCCCACTACCATTGATAACATGAAATTGTAGTTGATGAAAACACACATCTAAATAAGGAACTTGATCTAAATTTAAGTTATACTTACTTTTATTGATATATAATTAATTTAACCAACTTAAATCTTTCTTTATAGAAGGTTCAGGGTTTTTTGGCTTTAATGGATAAAATATCTAGCTCTTGATTTCATACATGCCTTAGATTTGATGGGACCTCATTCTTATGTCTTCTAAATTTTATAGCATAAGATATATTTAATTTTGATCCTCTATGCTTACATGGATTCTATATGGTAGGGTTCCATGCCTTTCATGGCAAATTTCATAAATGCTAATTGAAGGCTAGTTGTTAGCTTTCAAAACTCCTCTTTATTTTGCTTTGAAAAACTGAATCCAGGTCCTTGCATTTAATTGGTCTCTTGATTTTTAAGCTCACTAATTATTCCATGTGTCAATCTCACAAGGCCTTTGAAAATTCCTCAACTTCATCACACTGTTGGATCAAATCCAGTAAACAAGTGATCACTATTGGATCTTAGCTAAGGCTAGATCATTAACTACAAGATTTTTTAAAAGGCTTCAAGCTCGACGCACCATTGGATCAAATCCCTCAAACAAGTGATCACCATTGGATCCTATAATATTCTTACCTTTTAATCAATTCCTTGATTATATGAATCTTAAGCTTAAAAACATCATTTAGAATTTTATGTTTAAAAACACAAAATGACTTAGGCTAAGATCTTTATATTCTAGGTTTTTCTTCATAAAAAGCTAGGAAAATTTTATAAGGTTTTTTAGAAATTTCTCCTTTTGATTAGGCTTTAAAAAAATGTCCTAGTTAAATTTGACATATTCGGTCACATCAAATACGTCCTCATAGACATCAAATGATGGGAGTGAACCTATCAAATTTAAGATAATGGAGTTCTCAAGGTTTCATGGATTGTCTAGGTTAAATTTGATAGGTTCGGTCACATCTAATACATCCTCATAGATGTCAAATTATGGGAGAGAACCTATCAAATTTAAGATAATGAAATTTATTGATCTAATAACTGAATGCCATGTGTAAAGCCATCGAGAGTTCCCAAGGCTTCAGGGATTTTTTGGGTTAAATTTGATGGGTTCAATTACATCAAATATGTCCTCATAGATGTCAAATGATGGGAGCAAAGCTACCAAATTTAAGATGATGGAATTTATTGATCTATTAACTGAATGCCACATGCAAAGCTCTTGGGAGTCCTAAAGCTTCGAGGATTGTCTTAGTTAAATTTGATGGGTTCGGTCACATCAAATACATCCTTGCAGATGGCAAATGATGGGAGTGAACCTATAAAATTTAAGATAATGGAATTTGTTTATCTGATAACTAAATTCCATATGAAAAGCTTTAAGGATCTCCTAAGTCTTTAGGGATTATTTTGATTAAATTTGAAGGGTTCTATCATGTCAAATACATCCTCACAGATTTCAAGTGATGGGAGAGAACATGTCAAATTTGAGATAATGGAATATATTGATCCAATAACTAAATTTCATGTGCAAAGCTCTCAGGAGTTTCTAAATCTTTGACTTTAATTCACACTATTAGATTTAAAACCTTTAATCAAGTGATTGCCATTGGATCCTTACTAGGGCCCAAATCATTAACTATATGCCTTTCTAAAACACCTTGAGCTTGACATACCATTGGATTAAATCTAGTGAACAAGTGTAAAGTGTTAGATCTACAAAAATGCATGAACTTTATGTTTAAAACTGATCATGTATACAATTTCCTCCTATATTTTCTCATGAATGTTTATATTCAAAATGCTAAGGTTTACTATTTTAGAACCCTAACTTCTTCCATGAAACCTATAATTAATAAACTTAAAGATGATTATTTATCAACATTAAAAACATGATCATAATTAGATACACCAAAGCTCATGTCTTTTTTGAAGATTGACCTACTTTTAAAATTCAAGATCAAACAATATTTCACACTTATTCTAGAATATAGAAGTTATGGAAACAATCACAAGGGACCCCTTTTGAAAAAATAAATATGGGGGGTGTTGGTCTCAACAAATGGTGACTCACAAGGGCAACATAGCAATATGTTGGAACATAGGCTCTGGTTTAAACTTGTACATGAAAAGTATATCCCATTTCAACATATACTCTCTCCTAATTCAACTTTCAGTTGAAACAAGTTCCTTATGTATAAAATTTAAACTTAGATATTAAAACATAAACATGTAGTGTGTGCTTTGATTCCACTTACTGTTTGTCATGAATTTCAAGAAATAATGTCTAGGTTCATATCCTTTTGGTCTATTACACTTAACTTTGAGCACTTTAGATATTTTTAAAGAATAATAACTCTTAATTTATATGAGGCTTAGGCATTGCTCTATTGCTATCCAAATATCTATAGCCCCAATGGAGATACCTTTGGTTCCACTCAAGGTCTTGATCCACTCCTATCTAGGCATCCATAGCCTTGGTGGAGATTACCTAAATCACCTTTGCTTCTATTTCCATAGATTTTGCAATGAATTTTTTTAATACATTTTCTAGGTCCTTTTGCAAAGGTTAGAAACTAATACAATCTAGTTTTAAGGATTTGGTCAAATGCTCTGGCATTAGGATACTATCCTTTAATTGAAAATTTAGTCCATGACAAGGATGTGTTTTAAGTGTAAGCATGAATATGAGTTAATAGACTAAATTCACATTATATACATATGACTCTTCTTAAAACCAGGTTTTTATGTAGAATAAGGTTTAAATATTTTTAGGACAATAAATTCCTATACCAATACCCCTAGTTGCTTGATACTACTTTATTTCCAGCCATGTTTACTTTTGTAATATTTATATTCACACTTTTGAGCAATTACAAACCAAAAAATAATACCATGAGACTTTACCACAACCAAGGAACACCACAAGGCAAGAAAAAATAAAGTGCAAACAAAACAAATATATGCAATCCCAAGAAGGAAGAAAAAATAAAGAAAGAAATGGAACTAACTAGCCTACCTATTCTAACTTTAACAATCTTACACATTCACTCCATAAAGACCCTCAATGGAGCAGTAGTAAATTAATGCTTGAGGTATTGCCCATTTGTAGGTAAAGTAAAATCTGATCCTTGGAGATTTTTCAACCTAAAGGTGTTGTTTCCCAAGATTTCTACAATTTGATATGGACCAATCCATAAAGGGATGAACTTGCCATGTTTACCTTTAGGTTTTGATGCTTTGTCCCGAATAAGGACTAAGTCTCCTTGCCTAAATACCTTCACTTTAGATCTCTTATCAAACCATCTTTTCATGGTTGATTGGTGTCTGCTAAAGTCTATAAATGGCTTTTCTATGGCATATTCCATTTGAATGATGTCTAATAGCCTAGAATTAGAAATTTCTTGATTGTCCTCTATGTATTATTGCATGAATGTGAAAGTAGGCAACTTCAAGGTGATGGGAAATATAAGCTCTTGACCATATACCAAAAAAAATGGTGAAGCCTTGAGAGCTTGTTTAATCCTATTTAATCTGCCCATAATGCAAACTTAAGAAGTTTATGCCATGTTATAGGTCTATATTCATCAAATTTCTTGATAGCTTTCATCATATTTTTGTTTGTGGATTCGGAAACACCATTTCCTTGAGGGTATTGATTAAAATAAAACTTGAGTGCAATGCCTTGGTCATAAGCCAATTCTATCATTTCAATAGAAATGAATGCAAATCCATTGTCACAAACCAAATAAATTAGGGTTCCAAATATAGTACAAATATTTTCCTCTAAGAAATTGATCACCTCTTTTTTTTTCATTTCTTAGTGGCTACTACCTCAGTCCACCTAGTGAAATAATTTGTAGCAATTGGGATATACTTATGAATTTTAGAATAATTAGCATTGATTACTCCTACAAAGTCTAATCCCTATTGTGCAAAAGGTTTATCCACCATCACAAGTTGTAAAGGCATGGCTACCTTTGGATCCTTTATGCTAAAAATATGGCATGAATGACACTCCCTCACATACTTATAAGAATCTTTGAAGAGGGTGAGCCAATAATATCGAGCCCTAAGAATCTTGTGAGCTTTGGTTTTTCTTGAAGAGTGTCCACTTCCTAGCTTCTCATAGAAAGTAGTCATAAACCAAGCTGCTTCTTCTTTGGACACAGATCTCAAATAAATTCCCTTAAAGTTCCTCCTATACAAGATTCCATTCCTAATGAGCTAATGAGCTGATTTGAGCCTCAAGGCTCTCTTTTGTTCTCTTATAAATACTAGGAGATAAACAACATTGACAAGTAAATGGATAATAGAGTCATACCACTCATTGGGTTAAATTTTTTGTTGATCTACTTGCATGACATGGAATTTTGGGTTAATACTAGTGATCATCTAAACTAAACCTTGAAATTTCACTAATTTATATATTTTCATCTCTATATCATATTCATGGAGAATTTCCATCCACTTGCCTCTTCTTTATATGAGCTCATTCTTACTCAACATAAGTTTTGTACCTAGATTAGGTAATATGGCAGGTACCCTATTTCTAAGGAGGTAATGTCTAAAATTTTTTACTACCTTTGCCAATAAATAAGCTTGCTTATCAATCATATAATAATTTAATTCTACATTTTGTAAGTTGGTGTTCATTAAAGCTATGGGATGATCATTTTCATCAACTTTTTGAGTTAACAATGAAGCCATAGTATGCTCAGAAGGAAATGAATATAGATAGAATTCTTATGAGAAATCAGGACTTATGAGGACTAGAGCTTCAGTGATTGCCTTCTTAATATCATTTAAATAATTATTAGATTATTCATTCCAAGAAATTATAACATCTTTCTTAAGCACATCACTCAAAGGTTCGACAATCTTAGCAAAGCCTGAAATAAACTTCCTCATAAAATTAATCTTGCCAAAGAATGACTTAAGTTCTTTTTGGCTATTAAGCAACCCAATTTTAGAAATGGCCTCTACTCTATCATGATATATAGAAATCCCATTTTTGGTAATGATATGTCCCAACACTTTTCCTTCAGTGAGATAAAATATACTTTTCTTAGGGTTAAGAGATACACCATACTTTTTGCATCTATCAAATACTTGTCTCAAATGTATGAAATGTTCCTCTCTATTTATAGAAAATAATATAAGATCATCCATATATATTATGATACACTTGCCCACTAAACCTTGTAAATCATGGTCCGTGGCCCTTTGAAAAGTTTCCCCTATAGTAATTAATCCAAAAGGCATTCTCTTGTAAGCATATGTTCCCCATTTAGTAGTAAAAGTTATTTTCATCATGTCCTTTGGAGCAACAAACACCTAGTTATATTCAAAAAATCCATCCAAAATTGACATCATGAAAGATCCTAAAATAGTTTTGATAACCTAGTCTAGAGAAGGAAAGGATAATTATCTTTTTTAGATGCTCTATTCAAATTCCTAAAATCTATGCACAATCTTATTTCTCCATTCTTTTTTCTGACTGGGACTAGGTTTGCCACCCAAGTGGAATGTGTAATAGGAAACATTATCCTTACATCCAACAACTTCTTGACTTCTTTAAAATTCATGGGTTTTAAAATAGGGTTGACTGACCTTTGCTTCTATCTAAAAGGTTTACAATATTTTTAAAGAGGTATAGTATGAGTAACGACCCTTGGGTCAAATATTTTCAGATCTTCATAAGACTAAGCAATTGCATCCTTACATTTTGTAAGCAACTCTCTAGCTTTTATATTTTTCATTTCAATGTAAGCCTTCCCTATACTCACCATTTGGGCTAATCATGTAGACCAAGGTTCATCACATGATAATCTCTACCATTTACCTTAGGTTGTTTAGTTGCTTCAAAAATCTTGTCAATATCAAATAGTATTTCCAATGAAATCATCCCTTTAGATATCTTATTATCACTTAATTGGATGATTTTACCATTATTTTCCTCCTTAGGAAAAGTTTCATCAACCTCATCAATAATGTGAGCTTAAAAGCTCCAAAATTAGTTAAGAAATCTATGATTTATTGATCATCATTGAAAACTTGGAAATGATTTACATTGTCAGGAATTGAAGGACATGGTACTCACTCAATACTAATGATTTGAGAATCATGATTAGGCATGAGGTTATCTGCATTAGAGGGAAGCTCATCAGAAACTTTTTTTTCTTCTCTTAGAATATATAAGATGTTGAAGGCATTGAAATATTCGATCAAGTCCCACACCCTAAACTTATATCTTTTTAAGTTAGACATTTTGCTTTTCAAGAATGAGAGCCTCATACTCAGCTAAATTATTGGTTTAAGGAAATTATAACTTATAAGCTTCATTGTATTTCTTTTCTTAAGGATCCATCAATACAATACTAGATCCTAATCCTGATTTTCACTTGGCACCATCAATGTATAACTTCCACAAACCAAAAATTTGAGAACTCTTACAAACTGGTTATTTTTTAATTTCTAAAGTGAAAACTCCCAAATCAAAATCCAATAAATTTACCCTTTTGTTAAAAACATTATATTATGCTATCATGTGTTTCATTTGAGGTTCCCTTTCTACTCTTATTTTATTTGGCCCACCTTTCCAAGGAAGCCACAAGCACGAGCAATCAGTAGACATGTATCCATTTAAGGCCTTAGTCTTTTCTCTACTCAAAATCAATCCATAAGCACTAGGAATTTATACCACTTGGATATCAATGAATTATTAAATCCTAGGTTCACTATCCAGCTATATATGCACATTCAATAATTCTCCTATAACCTTAACTCAAGATTTATCCAATTGAGTGACTACCCTGTCAAACCTGATTGGAGTTAACCTGAGTTTTTCACATATCCCAATAGGCATAATGTTAGTTGAGGATCCATAATATAAAATATAATTATGCACATTCTTTCCAAATATACTGACTATAAGTAAAAAAGGTGGAGACTTTACTTTGATTACTTGAGTAATTACATTTGCACTATCATTCTTAAGGGGCTTCCCAATTTTCTTGGACAAAGATTCCAAGAGTAAGTCTCTTTGTTCTGTGATCTGAGTTAGCTCATATAGAGTGATATTGGAATTAATATTTTTCATATCCTCCATAATATTATAGTCATTTTTACTTGGAGGATCAACAAATAGCTTACAATAACTTCCTTTAAGGAGTTCAGGATTATTCTTTGATATAGTGTCTTGAGGGGTTCTATAATTGTTAGGAGGGGTAGAGGTCTTCAATGGTTTTTTTTGTTCCCTATTTCTCAGAAGATATTTCTTCAAAAATTATTGGAATTCTTAAATCTCCTCAAGAATATTTAACATGTTCTTCGATAGTCATAATACCAGTTAGACTAAATATTGAAAAATATTTTTTAGGATTACGTGGTAAATCATGAACTACACTTGGTATATTGATAGGGTAACTTCCAATCCATGCCATGTTTGGATGAAAGTTGAGCATAATAATCCCTTGTAAAGGTAAATATGGTAGAGATTTAGAATACCTATGCTTACCTTTATCTTTCCTAGTCCTATGTATTTTTAGTTCGAGCAAGGGTTCTCTAGTCTCTGAATGTGATCTGGTCTTAATCCTTGGTAATTGTAGCTTGAAGAATAAGGAACCTATTTTAAAACATGGTGTAGCACATTAAATTCTAAATAATAACAAATAATATGCACACTAAGCTTAATTTTCAAAAAAAAAAAATCATAAGAGGACAAAGGACATCAATCTTTAACTAAACAAGTTAAAAGATGTACTGAATTCTGTAAAGATGACCAATCTTTACAAATTATGACTCAAACAAATATTTTATTATCAAATATTTGTCAATTTTGAACAAAATAAGCCATCCTAACCCCAAATACTAATAAATTATTAGTAAAAAAATCCATATTTCTTCAAAGGTCACCAATCTTTACACATTTTATGCTAAAAGAAACATAATCATGTAAAAAGTAGAGTAATTTTGGCCAAATACAGCCAAAAGATATTAAGTATCTTTAATGAGGCCCTCCTTCTATCACTAGAGGAGCTTCTCCTATTGATGCTTTGAAATGTACCACATGTGCACTTCAATGTTTAATAAACACTACTCATTTTATGATCTAAAAAATATAAGGCATGAGTTGTAATTTGTGACAATTCAATGATGTTTATGGTGAAATAGAAGTAGAGTATGAGAACTGTCCACAATATTTGTTAGATTTAGTGGTTGAGAGACACCAGGGTTTAAATATTTAGATATTCAATAGTTTTTGATGACTTAGAATCCAAACTAAATTAGTATTAATAATGATCTTTAAGCTAGAGTGAATCTTGATAAAAATAAGAAAAGAGAAGGGTAAAGTAAGAAAGAAACATGATTTTAGGTTTTTACCTCAAATATTATGACAAAATTCCAATTAATTTGAGTACATTTTAACCAATTTATTTTATAAAATAGCTTAAGCTCAAATTATATCACAAATCAAGAAAAATTCAAAGGAAAAATATGAATCATAAGTAAGATCCAAATTTACTTGAAAGATTTATTATTATGATTTGAATAACCTAAATACATCCAAATATAGAGCAAATAAAATGAAGTATACTTGATATATTTATGGTAAATTTAGAATTTAACACAAATTAACAACCCTATGACAAATAATGTAAGTTAAAATAAGATTATTCATTCAAATTCAAGATGACTATCTGCAAATGAGAGGTAGCATGGACATTCAACCAAACTATCTAGACAATATTTTCAAAATTTCTTAGTTGTATTAAATGTTCTTGGTATAAAATTGCTCAAAAAATCTCCCTTATAAATGGTAACCATCTACCTATTTATAGGAAACATATGTGGTTAACCAGTTAAATTTGAAAATATTCACATGTAGATAAGGATAGTTGTCCTTGATATAAAGATACAATGTAGAAGGTCACATGCCCACTTGATATAGAGAATATTCATTTAGGAATTTAATTTGTGGGTCCTTTAATTATACCTATTTTAGGAAGTCTTTCACCTTGGTATATTCCTCCTTGATTAATTCAAAATCCATTGTAGGCTTCATTAGACAATCTTCTTCTTGATCTACGAACTTGTCAAATTCATTATCAACATGAGATACAAGTTCCTCGATACATTATGCTTCTACAATTTGCTTCCCTACAAAAATGATGATATAAAGGATCTTTTGGTTTTCCTTGGATGTTTTTTTTTTTGATTCCATGGATGTGAACACCAACCTTTTACTTGAATTCTTCATCACTAATTAGGCCTATAGTAGTGGTTTTAGAAGGGTTATCTAATAGATTTCCCAAAAAATTCTCAATCTAGTTTACCAAGCTTGTGTCTCTCTTGATGAAGTCATTGGCATCATTTCTCTAGGTGATCAAATCCACTTGTTTATCCACCATAACTACCATGAATATTTCCAAATGTCTAAATTTGATAATCTTGAATTCTAATGCTTGCTTTATCTTATGTACCATGATGAGCTCCTCCATCTGAGCTTGAGAATTCTACCATTGAGTGATTAATTCTTTTGTCATCTCAATTTTATGGTTTAAATCACTCAATCTAAGCTTGATGCTTTTCAAATTCTCAAATGCATCCATCAAAGATTTATTCAATGCTTGCAATACATCCTCAAGAATTGAAAGGAGGACTTAAGTTTCCAAATCTTTTTTTTCTTTTTGAAAGTTAAGAATCCTCTATTTCATTCTTTGAACTCTAGCTAAGGTCATTATTGACTATACTAGTACCATACTAGCTACATCTTATTTAAATATAGGATGCTCCCCTATTGCCTATCCTAGAATAGGAGTTAAGCCCATTAATGGTTCTACCTTCTAAAAGGCAAACTCCTCAGTACCAATAGTAACCTTCTTGGTTACTACTCTCTAAATATTTGATGTATCTAGATTGAAAATGACTTGAGGGTCAACCTCCTTTACCTATGGCTATTCAAGAATATCTACATTTGAACTCCTAAAGGCTCCTAGGGTGTCAATCTCTTGGTTTTCCTTATTGTGAAGGATATGGATGCTTCTTCCTACTTTTATGTTCAAAATATCTTGAATCCAAGTCTTGACATTATCTTGAACATCCATGCCAACTCAAGTTAAATCTAGTAAAGGAGAAAGAGATGGGATTTTTTTTAACTTCCCATAAACAAACCAATCAAGAATAACTAGTCCATAAATAAGATTCTCATCATTAAAGAGGTTAATTTCACTAGTAGGGTTTCATAAATGGTCCATAAATATATATTTTATTTTGACTCTTCATGCTTATGTGGAGCCTATGTAGTAGGGTTCCATGCCTTTCATGGCAAATTTCATAAATCCTAGTTGAAGGCTAGCCATTAGCTTTCAAAAGTCCTCTTTATTTTGATTTGAAAAAACCAAATCTAGGTCCTTGCATTTCAATGGTCTCTTGATCTTTGATCTCACTAATTATGCCATGTGTCAAGCTCGTGAGGCCTTTGAAAATTCCTCAACTTCATCACACCATTGGATCAAATCCAGCAAGCAAGTAATCACCATTGGATCTTAACTAGGGCTAGATCATTAACCACATGATTTTTTAAAATGCTTTGGGCTTGATGCACTGTTGGATAAAATATAATGAATAAGTGATCTCCATTTGATCTTGTAAGATGCTTACATTAAAATTAGTTCCTTGATTATATGAATGTTAAGCTTAAAAATGTCATTTAGAATTTTATGTTTAAAAACAAAAAATGACTTAGGCTAAGATATTTATATACTAGGTTTTTCTTCATAAAAATATAGGAATTTCTTAAAAGGTTTTTTAGAAATTCCCCCTTTGATTAGGATTTAAAAAAAATTCTAAGTTAAATTTGATAGATTCAGCCACGTCAAATACATCCTTGCAGATGTCAAATAATAGGAGTGAACCTGTCAAATTTAAGATAATGGAGTTCCCAAGGTTTTGAGGATTGTCTAAGTTAAATTTGATGGGTTTGGTCATGTTAAATACATCCTCACAAACATCAAATGATGGGAGAAAACTTGTCAAATTTAAGACAATGGAATCTATTGATCCAATAATTGAATGCCACATGTAAATCCCTTAGGATTTCCTAAGGCTTTAGATATTGTTTGGGTTAAATTTGATGGGTTTGGTCACATAAAATACATCCTCATAGACATCAAATGATGGGAGAAAACCTATAAAATTTAAGATAATAGAATTTATTGATCTAATAACTGAATGCCATGTGCAAAGCTCTTGGAAACTCCTAAGGCTTTATGGATTGTCTCAATTAAATTTGATGGGTTCGGTCACATCAAATACATCCTCACAAACATCAAATGATGAGAACAAACTTGTCAAATTTAAGACAATAGAATTTATTGATCTAATAACTGAATTCCATGTGAAAATCTCTCAAGAGATCCTAAGGCTTCGAGGATTGTCTCGGTTGAATTTGATGGGTTAAATCACATCAAATGCATCTTCATAGATGTAAAATTATGGGAACGAACCTATAAAATTTAATACAATTGAATTTATTGATCTAATAACTGAATGTCATGTGCAAATCTCTCAAGAGTTCTAAAGCTTTGGCTTTAATTTACACCATTAGATTTAAAACCTTTAATCAAGAGATCACTATTAGATCCTTACTAGGGCCCAAATAATTAATTGTATTCCTTTCTAAAATACTTTGAGCTTGATGCACCATTGGATCAAATCTAGCAAAAAACCATAAAGTGTTAGATATGCAAAAGCGCATGAACTTTAGTTAAATCCTGCTCATGCATAAAATTTCTTACTAGATTTTCTTGTGAACATTTAAATTCAATCTACTAGGGTTTACTATTTGGTAACCCTGAATTTTTTCATGGAACTTGCAATTAATCACCTTAAAGATGATTATTTATCAACATTAAAAAAGTGATCATAATCAAATACACTAAAGATCGTGTTTTTTTTTTTAAATTGACCTACTTTTAAAATTCAAGATCAAATTATACACTTATTCCAGAATATAGAATTTCTAAAAATAATCACAAGGGTCCCCTTTTCAAAAAATAAATATGGCGGGGGTGTTGGTCTCAACAAATGGTGACTCACAGGGGTAACATAGCAATATGTTGGAACATAGGGCTCTGGTTTAAACTTGTACATGAAATTTATATCCCATTTGGACATATACTCTCTCCTAAATCAACTTTCAATTGAAACAAATTCTATATGTATGAAATTTAAACTTAGATATTAAAACATAAGCATGCAATGTGTGCTTTGATTCCACTTACTGTTTGTCATGAATTTCAAGAAACAACATCTAGGTTCATATCCTTTTGGTCCATTACACTTAACATTATGCACTTTAGATATTCTTTAAGAATAATAACTCTTAATTTAGGGGAGGCTTGGGCATTGCTTTGATACCAACTAGGCATCTATAGCCTTGATAGAGATACCTTTGGTTCCACTCAAGGTCTTTCTCCACTTTTAACTAGGCATCCATAGCCCTAGTGGAGATTATCTGAATCACCTTTGCTTCTATTTCCATAGATTTTACAATGATTTTTTTTTAAAGATTTTATAGGTCATTTTGTAAAGGTTAGAAACCAACACAACTTGGTTTTAAGGATTTAGTCAAATGTTCTGGCATTAGGATACTCTCCTTTAATTAAAACTTTAGTCCATGACAAATATGTGTTTTACGTGTAAGCATGAATATGAGTTAATAAAATAAATTCACATTGTATACATATGATTCTTCTTAAAACCAATTTTTGATACAAAATAAGGTTTAAATATTTGTAGGACAATAAATTCCTATACCAATTTATACCAATACACCTGGTTGCTTCATATTTATTTATTGCTAGACATATTCACTATAGTAAAATTTATATTCACACTTTTGAGCAATTTCAAACTAAAAAATAATACCATGAGACTTTACCAAAACCATAGAACACCACCAAACAAGAACAAACAAAATGCAAATAAAACAAATATATACAATCCCAAGAAGGAAGAAAAAACAAAGCAAGAAAGGGAACTAACTATCCTACCTATTCTAGCTTTAAAAATCTTACACATTCACTCCATGAAGACCACCAATGGAGTAGCAACAAAGTAATACTTGAGTTATTTCCCATTGGTGGGTAAATTAAATGGAGATTTTTCAACCTGAAAGTGTTGTTGCCCATTATGTAATTTGGTATGGACCAATCCATAAAGGGGTGAACTTACCATGTTTACCTTTAGGTTCTGATGCTTTTTCCCAAAGAAGGACTAAGTCTCCTTGCCTAAATACCTTCACTTTATATCTCTTATCAAACCATCTTTTCATAGTTGATTGGTGTCTATGGAAGTCTATAAATGCCTTTTCTTTGGCATCTTCCATTTGAATGATGTCTAATATCCTAGAATTAGCAAGTTCTTGGTTGTCCTCCATGTATTTTTTCATGAATGTGAACATAGGCAACATCAAGGTGATGGGAAAGATAGGATCCTAAACATATAACAACAAAAATGGTGAATCCTTAAGAGCTTGTTTGATCTTGATTTGATCTGCCCATAATTTAAACATAAGAAGTTTATGCCATGTTCTAGGTCTATCTTCAGTAGATTTCTTGATATCTTTCATCATATTTTTGTTTATGGATTAAGAAACACCATTTCCTTGAGGGTATTAATTAGAAGAAAACTTGAGTGTAATGCCTTGGTCATAATCCCATTCTATCATTTCAATAGAAATGAATGCAAATCCATTGTCACAAACCAAAGAAATTAGGGTTCCAAATCTAGTACAAATATTTTCCTCTAAGAAATTGATCACCTCTTCTATTCTACATTACTTAGTGGCTATTGCCTCAGTCCACATAGTGCAATAATTTTTAGTAATTGGTACATACTTATAACCTTCAGAAGATACACCATACTTTTTGCATCTATGAAATACTTGTCTCAAATGTATGAAATATTCCTCTCTATTTCTAAAAAATACTATAAGATAATTCATATATATGATGATACACTTTCCCATGAAACCTTTGAAATCATGGTCCATGGCCCTTTGAAAATTTTCCCATGCATTAATTAATCCAAAAGGCATTCTCTTGTAAGCATATGTTCCCCATTTAGTAGTAAAAGTTGTTTTCATCCTGTCCTCTGGAACAACAAGCACCTAGTTATATCTAGAAAATCTATCCAAAAATGACATCATGGAAGATCCTAAAATATTTTGGATAATTTGGTCCAAAGGAGGTAGAGGATAATTATCTTTTTCATATGCTCTATTTAAATTCCTAAAATCTATGCACAATCTTATTTCTCAATTTTTTTCTGACTGGGACTAGGTTTTCTACCCAAATGAAATGTCTAATAGGAAACACTATACTTACATCTAATAGCTTCTTTACTTATTTAAAAATCTTGGGTTCTAAAATAGGGTTGACTAGCCTTTACTTTTGTCTAGAAGGTTTACAACCTTTTTGAAGAGTTATAGTATGAGTAATGAACCTTGGGTTAAATATTTTGAAATATTTATAAGACCAGTAAATTACATCCTTATATTTTGTAAGAAACTCTCTAGCTTTTCTATTTTCCATTTTAGTGCAAGCCTTCCTTATATTCACCATTTGGGGTTGATCATGTGGACCATTTACCTTAGGTCATTTAGTTGCTTCAGAAATCTTGTCAAGATCAAATAATCTTTCCAATGAAATCATCCCTTTAGGTATCTTTTTGTCACTTAATTGGATGATTTACCATTAAGTTCATCCTCAGGAAAAGTTTCATCAACCTCATCAATAATGTGAGCTTCAAAATCTCCAAAATTAGTTAAGAAATCTATGATTTTTTTATCATCATTTAAAACTTTGAAATGATTTACATTGTCAGGAACTGAAGGACATGGTACTATCTCAATACTAATTCATTGAGAATCATGATTAGGAATGAGGTTAGTTGTAGTAGAGGTAAGCTCATCAGTAGCTTTGTTTTCTTCTCTTGAAAAAGCTAAGATGTTGAAGGCATCGAAAGATTTGATCAAGTCCCACACCCTAAACTTATATCTATTTAAGTAAGACATTTTGCACTAGTATTTACTCCTCACTTAGTTAACCACAAGTTTAGAATATCCATAGATAAGGAGTTCCTTAACTTTGTGCTTAATGGAAAATTTCAATCCAAGTATAAGAGCCTCATACTCAGCTAAATTATTGGTGTAATAAAATTGTAACTTATAAATTGCATGGTATTGCTTTTCTAAAGGATCCATCAATACAATACCAGCTCCTAATCCTAATTCGCACTTGACACCATCAATGTATAACTTTCACAAACCAAAAATTTAAGAACTCTTAGAAATTGATTCTTTTGTAATTTCCAAAGTGAAATCTCCCAAATCAAAATTCAAGAAATTTACCCTTTTGTTAACAGCTTTTTATTCTATTATCATGTGTTTCATTTGATGTTCCCTTTCCACTCTTATTTGATTTGGCAAACCTTTCCAAGGAAGCCACAAGTATGAGAAATCATTAGACATATAGCCATTTAAGGCCTTAGTCCATTATCTACTCAAAATCAATCCATAAGCACTAGGAATTTATACCACTTGGATATCAATGAACTGTTGAACCCTAGGTTCACTAGCCAACTGTATATGCACATTCAATAATTCTCCTATAACCTTAACTCTAGACTTATCCAATTGAGTGACTACCCTGTCAGACTTGATTAGATTTAACCTAAGTTATTCACATATCCTAGAAAGCATAATGTTAGTTGAGGTTCCAGAATCTAAAAGACAATTATAAAAATTCTTCCCAAATATCTTGACTATAAGTAAAAAAGGTGGAGATTCTGATTTTATTACTTGAGTAATTACATTTGCACTATTATTCTTAAAGGGCTTCCCAATTTTCTTAGACAAAGATTCCAATAGTAAGTATCTTTATTCTATGTTCTGAGTTAGCTCATGTAGAGTGATATTGGCTTTAATCCTTTTCATATCTTCCACAATATTATATCCAGTTTGGTTTGGAGCATCAATAGTTAGCTTAAAAGAACTTACTCTAAGGGGTTCAAGATTATTCTTTGATACATTGTCTGGAGGGGTTCCATAATTGTTAGGAGGGTTAGAAGTAGTCAATGGTTTTTTTTATTCCCTATTTCTCAGAGGATATGTCTTCAAAAATTATTGGAATGCTTGAATCTCCTCAGGAATATTCCCAGGCTCATTATCCTCTTGAAAATGGAATTGAAAAGTTTCCACCATATGCACTTGGTCAGATGGTTTAGATTCAGAAGAATTTTTAGAAGCATCTTTTTTTGGAACCACTTCAAATGTGTCAAGTTCTTCTTGAAAATATTTAAAGGATTTACAAAACTCAATGCAATCAATATCATCATGCTTGGTAGTAGCATGCACCCTACATTAATCTAGTAAGGCAATATCATTGAGGTTTATATCCATATTATTTTTGCTATAGGAAGGCTCATAAGTTTTTTTATTGTATAAACTATCATTCTAAAACCTATTCCCAGGCCTGTTGAACTTTTGAAAAGTGAAGTTCCTTCCAAAATTGTAATTAACATTACCAACTTGTTTTTGCAATTGCATAAAATCAGTGCTAATCTTTTGTATAATTTTCAATATAGACTCATTCTCATTTTTTCGAACCTCAACATTTTGACCTTGGTTATTGTTAATTCTAATGATAGGCATTAAAGCCTTTTGGTCATTGTCATGAAATCCATCGGTAACGTAATGGCTTAATAAACCTAAATTTTGATTAGGGGCAACATGACTAGTAGGCAACACATTTAAAGCAAGGAATTAGTTTAATGTTGGAGTATTTTGGTTATTATTTGGGAAAATGTTTAATGTAGGGATTTGAGGATTAACATTTGGGATAAAATAATCCATATGTCATTGGGGTTGTATTTGGTCACTAATAACCACTACTTCAGAATAGGCTTCAACCAATGTGATGATAAGTGGAAGGACTCTCTTTAGAAACACAAAAGTCATGGGGTCAAAAGTATCTTTATAAACCACCAAAGTTAAATATTCATTAGGTTTATATGGATCCATGGTCTGACTAAACATATTTTGGAACCTAACATTAAAGGACCTAATAATTCACTTGTATCTCTCTTAATAGTTGTAAATTGATGATAGATGACACAAGGGCTTATGATCTTTCCAAATTGATCAATAAAAATAGTGTCAAAGTTATTCCATGAGATAATATAATTGTCATGCATATTAAAGAACCATTCATATGCAACATCTTTGAATGTAAATGGGAACAACCTACATGATACATCTTCATGAATAACATTTAATAATCTTAATGTAGCTTTGAAATATTTAAATTGTTCTTCGACAATCGTAATACCATTTGGACTAAATATTGGCAAAGATTTTTTAGGATTATGTGGTAAATCATGAATTTCACCTAGTATATTAATAGGGGAACTTCTAAGCCATACCATGTTTGGATGAAAATAAAGCATAGGAATCCATTTCAAAGGTGATGATGGTTGATATTTAGAATACCTACACTTACCTATATCTTTCTTAGTCCCTCAGTGAATTTCTAGTTCGATCAAGGGTTCTCTAGTCTTTGAATGTGATTTGGTCCTAATCCTTGGTAATTCTAGCTTGAAGAATAAGTATCTTATTTCAAAACATTGTGTAACACATTAATTTCTAAAGAATAACAAATAATATGCACACTAAGCTTGATTTACAAAAAAAAAATTAGAAGAGGACAAAAGACATCAATATTTAGCTAAACAAGTTCAAAGATGTACTGAATTATGTAAAGATGACCAATATTTACAAATTATGACTCAAATAAACCTCTTATTGTCAAATAATTTTCAATTTTGAATAAAATAAGCTGTCCTAACTCCAAATACTAATAAATTCTTAGTAAAAAAATCCATATTTCTGCAAAGACCACCAATCTTTACATAATTTATGCTACAAGAAATATAATCATATAAAATGTAGAGTAATTTTGACCAAATACACATGAAAGATATTAAGTATCTTTAATGAGGCCCTCCTTCTAGTGCCAGTAGAGCTTCTCCTGTTGATGATTATAAATTTACCATAGGTGCTCTTCAGTGTTTGATGAACACTACTCATTTTAGGAATTGAAAAATCCAAGGCATGAGTTGTAGTTTGTGACAATTCAATGATGTCTATCATGAAATAGAAGCAGAGTATAAGAACTTTCCACAATATTTGTTTGATTTAGTGGTTGGGAGCCACCAGGTTTTAAATCTTTAGATATTCAATAGTTTTTTATGACTTAGAAGCTAAACTAAATGAGTATTAACAATGATATTTAAGCTAGAGTGAATCTTGATAAAAGAAAAGAAAAGAGAAGGGTAAAGTAAGAAAGAAATGTGATTACAGGTTTTCATCTCAAATATTATGACAAAATTACAATTAATTTGAGCACATTTGAACCAATTTATGTTATAAAAGAACATAAGTTCAAATTATATCATAAATCAGGCAAAATTCAAAGGAAAAATATGAATCATAAGTAAGAACCAAATTTACTTTAAAGATTTGCTATTATGATCTAAATAACCTAAGTACATCCAAATATAGATAATATAAAATGAAGTATACTTGAGATATTTATAGTCAATTTATCATTTAGAATAAATAAACAACCCTATGACAAAGAATGTAACTTAAAACAAGAAGAATCATTCAAATTTAAGATGCCTATCTGTAATTGAGAGGTAACATTGATATTCAACAAAACTATCGAGATAATCTTTTCAGATTCCTTAGTTGTATTAAATGTTTCTGGAATACAATTGCTCAAAAACTCTCCCTTACAAATGGTAACCATCTACCTATTTATAGGAAACATAGGTAGTTAACCAGTCAAATTTCAAAATATCCACGTGCGAATAAGGATAGTTGTCCTTGATATAAAGATACAATGTGGAAGGTCACATGCCAATTTGAAAAGAAAGAATATATACTAACAGACTAGCATATAATTTACATAAAGAATATTCTTTTATGAATTTGATTAGTGGGTCCTTGAATTAGCCCTATTTGAATAAGTCTTTCACCTTGGTATATTTCTCCTTAATTAAATCAAAATCCATTGCAGGATTCATTAGACAATCCTCTTCTTGGTCTACCAACTTGTCAAATTCATTATCAACCTGAGATATAAGTTCTTTTATGCATTGTGCTTCTACTATTTACTTCCCTACAAAAATGATGATATCAAGGATCTTCTAGTTGTCTTTGGCTGAATGACCTTTGTTGTCTCTGATTCCCTAGATGTGAACACTAACCTTTTGCTTGAATTCTTCATCACTAATTAGGCCTACAGTAGTGGTTTGAGAAGGGTTATCTAATAAATGTTTTAGAAGTTTCTCCATCTGGGTTATCAAGCTTGTGTATCTCTTGATGAAGTCATTGACATCAGTACTCCATGTGATCAAATCCTCTTGTTTATCCACTAAAATTACCATGAAGATGTCCAAATGTCTAAGTTTCATAATCTTGAAGTCCAATGCCTACTTATTCTTACGTACCATGATGAGCTCCTCCATCTGAGATTGAGAATTCTACCATTGAGTGATTAAGGCTTGTGCCATCTCAATTTGATGGTTTAAAGCACTCAATCTAAGCTTGATGATTTTCAAACTCTTAAATGCATCCATCAAAGATTTATTCAATGCTTGCAATACATCCTCAGGAATTGAAAGGAGGACCTAAGCTTCCAAATCTTATTTTTCTTTGTCTATGTTGAGAATCCTCTTTTTCATTTATTGAACTCCTGACAAGGTCATTGTTGACTGGGATAGTACCATACTAGCTACATCTTCTTGAAATATAAGATGCACCCTTACTACCTAACCTAGATTAGCAGTTAAGCCCATAAATGGTCCCACCTTCTAAAAGGTGAACTCCTTAGTACCAATAATAACCTTCTTGGTTACTACTCTCTTAAGAGTTGATGTATCTGGATTGAAAAAGACCTGAAAGTTAGCCTCCTTTACCTATGGCTATTTAGTAATCTATACATTTAAACTCCCAAAGGCTCCTAGGGTATCAATCCCTTGGCTTTCCTTGTGAAGTATTTGGATGCTTCTCTCTGCTTATCTGTTTAGAATATCTTGAATCTAAGGTTTAACATTATCTTGAACATCCATGTCAACTTGAGTTAAAGCTAGTGAAGGATAAAGAGATGTGATTTTTTTCAACTTTCCATAAACAAACCAATCAAGAATAACTGGTCCATAAATAAGATTCTCATCAAAGAAGAGGTTAATTTCACTAGTAAGGTGAGTGAAATTTAACCTAGGCCTCTTTCTTGGATCCATAGGAACTAAGGCCAATTCTACCTATCTCTTTCCTCCATCCAATGGAACTAATTCTTTGTTTACTTTCCCTAATGGATCCTTTTCCTTATCAAAACCATAGGTAGCTATGATGTTAATAAGGGAACTTTCCACTATTTGTCTAGTTTCCAAACCAATCATGATAATAACCTCTATTGGGGAAGAAGGCCTTAGTGGGTATACATGAATTTGGTGACCTTCACTAGGTCTATACTCTATGCTAGACTCCTGAATCACATCTTTGCCTTTTCCCTTTACATCCTTAGGTTTCCTAGCCTGGCGTTACTTTGTCAATTCTTTTTGTTGAGGCTTAGAATATTATCCTCCAATAACTGGCTCTTGATGTGTAGTCCTAAATGGTCCTAACAACAAGTGATAATGCAAGGGATGTAGTTACCATATTTCTCTTGAGGGATTATTATCCCTGACTAGCCTATGTTCTAATTTGATGTATTTTTTAACCCTAGATGGGACTTCTTCAAAGTTCCTTGCCTTTTTTTAAATACCATCTCCCACACCTGGTTAATGTTTGTACTTAGTCTTTGGGACCTTTTTATCCTAAATAAGGTTAACCACTCTATCATTGGGGTCCCACATCTTAAGATCATCCAATTGGAAATCAAAAGAGTTCCTATGAACCACCATGATCTCCAACTATTTCCAATCCTTGATTATAATTATACCAATATCTAGTAGAAAGGGATGAACCTGAGCTTTCTTATTCTTCTTGCAATGCCAATCCATTCCTTAGATGATTTGATAAATAATTTATTACTCTACAAGATTATTGGGAACATATATAGGTAGTTTGTATGGTTGGACCATGATTTCTTCTATCCTTATTACAGTGCAATCTGGATAGAACCACACATCTCCCATGGTCTCCACTTGTCTTTTGATTGGAGAATGAATCCTGGGCATAGGGATACTAGTGATTGCCTAAAAAATGACTGGGAAGATACCATCACATATGAGTTGCATATGATTCTTGTATTTGAAAATATGTAATTTGGAGTAATTATGGGAGATGGTAGTTCTACCATTAATGGACCAATTTTGGATGCCAGGGAAATTAATTGAGGCTAGGAATGCATCTAAGAGGTAAGACATCATAAAGAATTGCTTGAAGGTCTTTTTCTTGATGGTTGTAAATGGTTTGGCCAAGAAAAAACTTATTAAGTCTTCAATGGGAGGGGTTAAGTTCCACTCCAACATGGAATGGACATAAGATACCTAGACCTTACTCAAATAAGTTGTAGAAGAGGCACCAAAGGATCTATTCAATAAATTCATAGCTACCCTAAAACCCTCCCTCAATTGAGCAATAAGAATCTCACCATTAGGGGTCCTAAAAACATGGGAACCTTGGATTAACCAAGGTGAGAGGACTAAGTCCAAGTTTTGGGAATTTGTCCATTCTCTCAAGGATGGGAGATTGACATGAGGCAAAGGGATCTTATAGTAAGCCTCAAATGCCATGGGAGATATACATGAAACTTTATTAATACTTAATTCATGAATAATTCATTCTCCATCTATTCTATAGTCAATAAAAATAGGAGCAAGAAGGTTGATGTAATGCATTACCTCTGGTTTAGTAGCCATATGGTGAAGGCCTGCCAACTAAATTGATACTAGGTATTTATATCTTTTGTGTACCATAGCATTCCTCTTTTCCTCTTGGGAAATTGGTTGCAACTCCTCTATAAAGAAGAATAATTTAGCCTAATTTTTTATTCCATGCACATTTAAATCTATCAAATCTAAATCTATGTCTCTAAAGACCCTTTCTTCACCATCTAAAGTTAGGTGAAGCTTTGATTTAATTTTCATCTATTGTCTACCCTCTACCATTGATAACACTTAAATGTAGTTTATGAAAAAAAATCCCACTAAGGCACTTGCTCTGAATTCAAGTTGTACTTACTTTGATTTCTATGTGATTAATTGAACTAACTTAAGTCCTTTATAGACGGTTTAGGGTTTTTTAGCTTTATTGGTGAAAATATCTATCTCTTTATTTCATACATGCCTTAAATTTGATGGGACCTCATTCTTATGTCTTCTACATTTTCAAGTATAAGATATCTTTCATTTTTAACCTCCATGCTTATGTGGAGCCTATGTGGTAGGGTTCCATGCCTTTCATGGAAAATTTCATAAATGTTAGTTGAAGGCTAGCCATTAGCTTTCAAAAGTCCTATTTATTTTGATTTGAAAAACTAAATCTAGGTCCTAGTATTTCATTGGTCTCTTGATCTTAAACTCCCTAATTATGCCATGTGTTAAGCTCACGAGGCCTTTGAAAATTCCTCAACTTATTCACACCATTAGATCAAATCCAGTGAGAAAGTGATCAGCATTGGATCTTAGCTAGGGTTAGATCATTAACCACAAGATTTTTTAAAAGGCTTCAGGCTCAATGCACCATTGGATCAAATATAATGAACAAACGATCACTGTTGGATCCTAAAAGATGCTTAACTTTTAATTAGTTCCATGATTATATGAATCTTAGGCTTAAAAACAACATTTAGAATTTTATGTTTAAAAAAACAAAATGACTTAGGCTAAGTTCTTTATTTAATAGGTTTGTCTTTGTAAAACACTAGGAATTTCTTAAAAGGTTTTTTAGAAATGCCCCCTTTGATTATGCTTTAAAATTTTGTCTAAGTTAAATTTGAGAGGTTCAGTCACCTCAAATGCATCCTCATAAACATCAAATGATGGAAGCAAACCTATCAAATTTAAGATAATAGAGTTCCTAAGGTTTCAAAGATTGTCTAGGTTAAATTTGATGGGTTTAGTCATATCAAATATGTCCTCACAGATGTCAAATGATAGGAGCAAACTTATCAAATTTAAGACTAGAATTTATTGATCCAATTACTGAATTCCACATGTAAAGCCCTCGGGAGTTCCCAAGGATTCAGGGATTGTCTAGGTTAAATTTGATGGGTTCAGTCATATCAAATATGTCCTCACAGATGTCAAATGATGGTAGTGAACCTGTCAAATTTAAGACAATGAAATTTATTGATCCAATAACTGAATGCCATGTGTAAAGTTCTCAGAAGATCTGAAGGCTTTGGAGATTTTCTTGGTTAAATTTGATTGGTTCAATAACATCAAATACATCCTCATAGAGGTCAAATGATGGGAGTGACCTTTTCAAATTTAAGATAATATAATTTATTGATCCAATAACTAAATTCCATGTGCAAAGCTCTCAAGATCTCCTAAGGCTTTGGGGATTGTCTTGATTAAATTTAATGGGTTCAATCACGTCAAATACATCCTCATAGATGTCAAATGATGGGGGCAAGCCTGTTAAATTTAAGACAATGTAATTTATTGATCTAATTACTGAATGCCACATGCAAATCTATTAGGATTTCCTAAAGCTTTGACTTTAATTCACACCATTAGATTTAAAACCTCTAATCAAGCGATCATCATTGGATCCTTACTAGGGCCCAAATCATTAACTATATGCCTTTATAAGATAATTCAATCTTGATGCACCATTGGATTAAATCCATTGAACAAGCATAAAGTGTTAGATTTATAAAAGTGCATGAAATTTAAGTTAAAACTTGATCATGCATAAAATTTCTTGCTATATTTTCCCATGAACGATTAAATTCAAACTGTCAGGTTTATTGTTTGGGAACCCTAACTTCTTCCATGGAACTTGTAATTAATCACCTTAAAAATGATTATTTAGCAACATTAAAAACATGATCATAACCAGATACACCATAGCTCATGTCTTTTTTAAAGATCAACCTTCTTTTAAAATTCAAGATCAAATAATCTTTCACACTTGTTCCAGAATATAGAAGTTATAGAAATAATCACAAGGTCCCCCTTTTCAAAAAATAAAGATGGGGGGGTGTTGGTCTCAATAGGACCCAATATATTGATGAAATTTTTGCTGACTTCCTGAATTTAATCGATCTTTTTTATGGCTTAACCCACAAGAACACTTTATCACCTACTAAAAATTGCCTAGTTGTTCTCTTCAAATTAGCATAGCTCTTCTACTTATCATTAACCTTGACCAATATTTGCATTTTGAAAACATCTCAGGTCCAAAGACTACCCTATCGTCCAACCTATTTCAAATGATTAGTGTCTTGCACCTTCTTCCATAAAGTGTTTCAAATGGTGCCATTTTAAAGCAAATTGATATGATTTATTGTATACAAACTCAACCAATGGAAGTTATTATTCTCATTTATATTTTTGATCCATGCAATACATATGAATAAGATCTTCTAACACCTAATTAGCTTGCTTAGTTTGACCATCAGTCTATGGGTGATATGCAATACTGAATTTTAGTTGTGTACTCAAAGCTAAACTTAGAGTTAACCAAAACCTATAAGTTATTCTCAAATCATGATCCAATATGATCTTATTTAGAAATACATTCAATCAATACACTTCCTTTATAATATCTTTGTAAGAGTTGGTGCATCATCTATCAAATTTCTTAGTATAAAATGTGTTACCTTGGTTAGTTTATTAATTACAACGAAGATCATGTTGTGCTTATTCTATGATAATGGTAATCCTTGGACAAAGTCTATACTAATCACCTTCCATTTCCATTCTGATATGTCATGTGAATATAATAATCTAGCTAGATGCACATGTTCAATTTTGACTCACTGACATTCTAGACAACATGACATAAAGTCTGTTTATCTTTATTGATTCCCTTCCAAAAATAAAGAGGTTTAAGCTCTACCATGATATTGGTTATTCTTGGATGTCCTGAATATCGGGCATTATGTAGTTATTTTAGCATTGTGTTCCTCAGATTCTCCCAATTGGGCATATACATCCCTCCATTGTATCATAGAAGGCAATCATTTTCTAATATATATCTTTTATACCTATGATTTTGAGTATTCTCAAATAAATCTTTCCTGACCTGATCATAGAATTCATCTCTTGGTGATAATTTGATCACATGATCCCTAAAAGTACTCGTGATAGTAGCCACATTTTTTATGTACCTTCTATGACTTAAGGCATTATCTACTCTATTTATCTTTCCTTTGATGTAATTGATATCGAAGTCATAGTTAGACAAAAAATCTAACCAACATCTCTGATGAGCATTTAAATTTGACTGGGTAAATATCTATTTGAGCCCCAAGTTATTAGTCTTGAGCTCAAATAGTTTCCCCAACAAATAATGTCTCCAAAATTGCAAAGCATGAATAATTTCTACAAGTTCAAGGTCTTGAGGGGCATAATTCACCTCATAATGCTTCAATTTTCATGACTCATAAGATACCACTACACCATCTTGCATAATAAATCCTCATAGTCCATCCCCAGATGCATTTTTGATCACTAAAAATTGACCATTGGGATTAAGAACTCTTAATACTAGTGTTAAAGTAAACCTTATTTTTAATTTATAAAAATCTACTTCACACTTATCTTACTAGATAAAACTTTTATTATTATGCTACAAAGAGGTAATAATATTATCTATCTTTAAAAAAATTGAAATGAATTTCCTATAATAGCCTGATAATCCCATAAACTTTTTACCTCATGGGCATTTCTTTGTGTCAACCACTCCACAATGGCTCTTATCTTAACTAGATCAACTAAGATGCCATTTCCTAAGATAATATGTCCTAGATATTGCAATTTCTTTTGGAAAAATGCACATTTGGACAATTTTACATATAGCCTATGCTTTCACAAACATTGAAAAACCAACTCCATATGTTGAAGATGCTCTTCTTCATCCTTAGAATATATAAAAATTTCATCTAAAAAGACCAAAACAAAATGATCTAGATAATCTCTAAACACCCTATTCTTGAGATTCATGAATGTTACAGGTGCATTCATCAACCCAAATGGTAACACTGTAAACTTGTAATGCCCATAACAAGTTCTAAATATCATCTTTAGAATATATTCATCTTTTATTCTTAATTGATGATATCCAACTCTAATATTAATCTTAGAAAAGACCATTTTTCCTTGCATCTGATTGAAAAGATCATATATTTGAGATAGTAGATACCTATTTTTTATGGTCACTTTATTCAACATTCTATAATCAATGTAAATTTTAAGAGTGTTATCCTTATTTTTGATGAAGACAACTAGTTCACCCCATGGTGAGCCACTTAGTATATTAAACCCTTTAGACAATAATTCTTGAAGTTGTGCCTTTAATCCAACCAATTCAATGGTTTTAATTCTATATGGTGCCTTAAACTTAGGTTCTTATCCTAGTTTGATATCAATAGAGAAATCAAGCTCCCATTTAGGAGGTAATCCTATAAATTCCTCTAGAAAAAAGTCATGAAAATTCTTAAGGGAAGGATAAATGCTTGACATCTTTTTCCTTGGGCCTTCCTAAGTTGTATTAAATTTTTTTTCCTAAGTCTTAACTCCCTTTACTTACCTTGAATTAGTGTGTAATTACTAGAATTATCTAGATACTCAACCTTTTTTAAATAATAATCAACCTTGACCTTATGCTTTGCAAGCTAGTTGACTCCTAGGATCACATTATATGACCCTAGTGGTATTATGTAGAGATCCATTATTGTTTTGAATTTAGGTAACCTAATTTTTGATTCAAATAAACACTTGTCAACTTGGACTTTAGAATCATTCTCGTATTGCATCGACCATGGATTTTCCATTACACCAAATTTTATAGATAACTTATTTAGAATTATAGGAGCTATAAAACATTTGGTAGCCCATATATCTATCAAAATGGAAACTAAATGTTCAACAAAACACCTGATAGTTTTATGGGTGAATCTTAGAATTTAGCTTGATGATTATAAATTGTTACATGAATACATTGCTAAAAATTTCCTTGTTGAGAACCTTTGTTCCTCAACTTATCCTGGGTACATTCATAGGAAAATTAGTCACCTCCATATATGAATCAACCTATTGGTGTTCCCTTTCTATCAAACTGTTAATTTCCCTTGAAACCATCATTATAACCATTAACTAGTTTCTTGCTACCTGAACCACTATTGAATCTAGTATTCTAGCTCTTGAACTGACTCTTAGAGTCTCTACTCCTCTACTTCCATTTATTATTCTTGAAAATTGGCTTATAACTTCTAAACTTTTTCTTAAACTTATCCTTAACCTAGGTAATAGATTTCAACTTTTTCTCCTATTCGAATACTTTCTCAAAGAATTGGTCCATGGTAGATGATCCATGGACATCCACCTCTCCACCAATTTGGGGTTTTAATCTCATAATAAACTTATTAATCCTAAACCTCTCATCTGACTGATACTGAGGTACATATTTCAAAATTTTGGTGAACTATTCACAGTACTCATTCATCAACAAGTCTCCTTTCTTTAGATTCTAAAAATATGTAAGATTTTAGTCAAAATATAACTATGGAAGCCATCATGATCTAACAAGTGTCACAAACTACTCTCAAGTAGTGGTGGTTGAGTTCAGATTCATTTCCAACTTTTTTTTGACTCACCATGTAGATGCTTCTCTAGCCAACTGATACACTCCCCAAATGGATTTGGTGACCTTGGAGTATTTTCAAATCTCTAAATACTCATCCATTTCAATAAATCATTATTTAGTTCCACCTCCCATAAAGGTTTCATCAAACTTAGGTGGATTCACCTTTTTCATATTTCTAGCCAATTTTATAGCTACACGTGCTCTTACATCTTGAGGCATTTCCTTATGTCTCTGTTCTTGAGGTATTTCCTACTCAGTAGGATGCTCTTCAAGCTCATCCTAATTTTCTTCATCATGTTTATTAATTTCCTATTCCATGGATATAGTTATTGTTGGGTCTTTTATGATCCAAATTATTATTTAGTTTGTTATTGTTTATGTATTAGCTTGTTAGTTTTTAGTTTTTGATATCTTGGTGGTTATGTCCCATAGCAACAGACTTTTAACTTACCATTTACATTTTATATTTTGATGTACCTCTTTTGTGATAGACAATATTTTTATGGGATATGTTTTTTTGAATTTATTCCTCCTATTTTTGATCCATTAGTGGTATCAAAGCATTGGTATTGAAAGAAAAAGACATTTAGAAAGGAGAGAGAGATCACTTTTTCTCTATTAGTTCAATAGTACGGTGATCCCTATACATATATAATGTTTTTTTTGGCATTGATAATAAAAGAAGACAATAAATTTGTATGGCATGATGACTGAGGATTTCACACCATGGTCTGCAGTCTCCTTCATTACCATCTCGTGAACATCTGGTTTAGGCAATGGTTAGCTTACAAGGCTGTTACACAAGTTCTCGATAATAGTGACATATAAATTATTAGCAATGGAGTTTTTTAGTAATTTTTCTTCTAAAATAGTGAATTTTTTAGAGTGGGGAAAGGAATTTGCTCCAATTTCCAATCCAAATTACAATTTTGATCTTCAACCACATAGGGGTCTTGGATAGAGCATATAAAATATTGACAAATATTGGATTTTGCTTGGTGCCTAGTAAAATAATAGGACAAGTTTAAGAAATTATCTTAAGTTTTTTTTTCGGTAATAACTTGGCATAGAAAACTCAAAAGAATATTAAACACTTCGACATAGATTTTTTAGTGATCTACAATATGATACATAAGAAATTTGTTTTTTTATCTGTTTGGTGTCTATTGAGAGACAAGAAGATCACATAAGAGCTTTTTGATACAAATATGATCTATTTGCTTAGTTCTGAAGTCATAAAACTTCCACAAGGCATCACATCATAAAATATGGCATAAGTGCAATAAAATTAAAAAAAGGAGGGATTTCATTTGACCATCTTTTTAGATTTTTTGGGATCCACCAAAGTAAAGGGTTATTCTTTTATAAGTAAAAGATTAGGTAAAAATTTATATGCATGAGATTTTATCTTTGTTTTTTCTTTCACATCTTAAAATTCAAAGATAAAATAGATATTATCCATTTTTATATCTAAATGCATTAAGGGAGTTGGATAGCATAACTTTTGGTAGTCTCTTCTTAACAAAGAGATCAGGGTTCAAAACATTATTATTTTGTTTAAAATTATTATTTTTTGACATCATTTTGTATAAAGGAGTTACAATATTTTCATTAAAAATAGTGATATAAGGTTGTAATAGGAGTTATAAGGAATAATTTTGATAAAATATCACAATTATTTGTAAATTGGAATCTATTCGAGGGTAAAGGCAAAACCCCAATAACATTCCCGTCTTTTTTATTATGGCAAAAATTGTAAGCTTAATCTCCAAAAATGGTAAATTATCACCTAAAAACTATAAATAATGGAGTAGAAACATGGAAAACACCCTCATATTTAATAATTTGTGGGAAATCACTGAGAAGGAGACCACACCACTGACTGAATCTAGAAAATTGGTTGAATACCATAAATGAGATAAGCATGCACTCACACTATTAAAAGCATGTTTCATTGAACTTAAAACTAGTGTATGGAAAGCATGAAAAGGATTCAAGGATCTATATGATAAACTACCTACCTATAAAAAGATTGATCTCTTAATGCAGTTGCTTAATAACAAGCTTAGTATTGACAAAGATGTATCTGAATATATCTCCCACATGAAAACATTGAAATAATAATACTACACAACTGGTGGTAAAATTGATGATGACATGTTAATTTCCATTACACTGAATGGACTTAGTTCTGCATATACCAATTTTATTGAAATTCTATAGCTTAGTAATAATCTTAATAGTGCCACATTTGAATATATTTTTGAGTTATTAACTCAACATGAGAGATAAATTACAAAGAAGAAAAGTATTCCTATTGAAGAGGCTTACTACACAAAGAATATATCCCATCATAGAGATCATTGTCATGTACAATGATAGTTTTAAAAACACTCTTTGATTCATTCACATTGACACTATCAAGGGTCTTCCAAACATAGGCATCACCACAAGCAATCTTCTCATAGTTCTTCTAGTGATTCACATTCTTTTGGATCTCATAGACACAAGAAAGAACCTATATGTTTCAAATGTGGTGGTATTGGACATCTTGCATATTTTTTTCATCAATGACCCCATTCTCTATGCAAAAAAAAAAAGCTAAAGAAAATTATGTGAGTCATTATAGTGGTAGATCTTTTGATTACTCTAGTTATTCAAGATATTCTGACATTTCATCTAATTAAGAGATGTCCCTCATGGCTGAGATTTATGGTCCTGATGGACCTAATAGCATATTTTGAGTGATTAGTGACTAGAGGTTGGAGGATCAGTTGGAGGCTAGAGGACTATTCCTTTCTCTAGTTATCTATTCACTTAGATTTTGCGATCATGCTTAAATAATAATTTTGGTAGTAGAAGTTTGCTTCTTTTTATTTTTTTCCTATTTTATCTTTCTCTAATTTGATTTTCATGACATGGAGCAGGAAGTGTTAGTTGATTTTGATTCTCTTGGTGCATATCTTCTCACCTCTCACTTAATAGGGAAGAATATATTGCATTTGTTGGTTTTTAATCAGTCATCAATGATAGTACGAGTTGAAAAGGGTTATTAGCACCTTCAATGTAAAGCAAAGTTCATCAATATTTGTTGGACATTAAGGAGATGTGCCATACACAGTATGGGTTTATCACTTGGATGGGTTCTTATGTGGGACCTTATGTGGGTCAATGTAGTTAGATAGGATTTGATCAAGTTTTACTACAATACGATGTGATAATCATAGGAGATGAGCAAGCTTGTATCATGTTCATCAACCTTTTATGTCACAACTCATATGATAGGTTTATGTATGGAATGGCATCAATTTTTATTAGTACCAAGAGGTACAATACACCACTTGTAGTTGTATTCATGTTTACTTTGATGAATTTAGAGTCAATTCTCCAGTTCATTCATCTGCTATACCCTTTTGGATCAAGGGGGGTTTGTTGGGTCTTTTATGATCCAAATTATTGTTTATTTTATTTTTTTTATGTATTAGCTTGTTAGTTTTTAGTTTTTGATATCTTGGTGGTTATGTCCCATAGCAATGGAATTTTAACTTACCATTTACCTTTTATATTTTGATTTACTTATTTTGTGATAGATAATATTTTTATGGGATATATTTTTTTGAATTTATTCCTCTTGTTTCCGATCCATCGATTATGTCCCTAGTCTCATTCATGGCTTCAAGAATCTAATCTAACTTTGTTGTTTGTTCAATAGTAAATTAGTTAGGATCAAACAAAGGGTTATTATCATTGACATTTAAAGTACCCTCTCCAAATGCTCTTTATCACACCATAATTCTTTCTAATAACATAAGAGTATGAAAATTTTAGCATACAAATTAAGTCCTAAATTTTGATCCATAGTTCAAATAACATAATGTAACATCCAAAAATGGATTTACTAGAATAATGTAGTATTTTTTTATAAAAAAATTACCTAACACTTATTCTTTCATTAGATTTCACTATGAACATCTAATTCATGATATTAACATACTATATAAGTATGCTAAACATAATTAAACATGTATTATTAAGAGTTATTGATCACTAACATCATATGTAACATAAAATCACTACACAAGGAAAGTAATTACATTAAAACCTAGCCATGGCTAGTACAATAATACATCCATTGCTATCAATGTTCAATAAGTAATCAATTACATTTATAATAAAAATTATGTCTCAACATAAATACAATAATATATACAATGCTCCAGTGAGCATGAGTCACTTGAACTTGAGTATCTTTGATAATCTCAAGTGCGGTATCTAATAATTACTATAGTGGGGAGGGAGAGCATCATCCAAGTGCTTTTCCACACCAACCATGGACCATCGATCCCCCAAAAAATCTCGCAAATAGGGAATGGCCCTCCCTTCATGGATGGGTAGATAGTGATGGTGTAGTAATCTAGAGAGACATGATAGTACCTGTATGTTGTAAGATTTCTACTACATGATGTGTTCTATAAAACAATACATTCTAATATGATATCACACAAACATGTAAATCATACATATGAAATGACAATATCTATCTAAACATTACTTTGGCCAAAGTTTTTAAATAGATATTGATCTCAATGACTGATCAAATTCATACACACCACTTGATAGGATTACCTTCATTTGACATCAGTGATGCTAACTAAGCTAGTGGAGTTTGTCTCACTACTTATTTATTACCAACAATGTTATATTTGGTTAACATTAATATAAATAATAGATCCATGAAAATTATTTCTACTAGCAAGTATAAAACATTCTAAATATTGAAATAATTATATTATATATATTTAGTCTATCAAATGGATGAATGAATCTCTACTATATTGTTCAACATAATAATTAGCATAACAGATAAGTTTATTTCCCAAATGGCTAAAATAGAAACTTGGATTGCATTCCCAAAATCTTTTAGTAAATTCAAATGTTTATTACTATAAAAAACTTGGTATATTGTTCATATTACTCATTATAAACCAATAGTCATAATTAATATAAAAGATCAATTAACTCATAAATAATACACATTTTATTCCATTTATGAAACTTAGGCTTCATGTGTATAAGTATAGTTCTCTATCCTTTGGGATTTTATGACTTGATTAGTCACACACTATAATTATAGGCTCACTTCCTATTATATAAATATATGATATATACGTATATGAGAACCTGAGTTCCTTATAGGTATATTTCATATATTAGTATAATATATAACCCATAATATATAGTTAAAACACCAATACTATTCTAACCGCAAATACTATTTTTTCATTCTATTTAAACTTTAATGTCTCAACAACTAATAAATTTTCATGAGAAAGACTTCCAAAATAATCAAGGGTCTCAACTATTCCATAGCCTTTATTTCACTATATTAACATAAGAGATAAATTCAATATATATAGGCTTAGATTTATTACTAAACAATTTCCTAGCTTTTCTCCCAATTTAAGTCCTTTCATAATGTATCAAATGATCAATTGTATTTAATATAAAAACTACAAGCCTTAACACGTTTGTGTAATTTTTCAAACAAATCTCAATACTTATTATTATTTTTCCACTTTGGATTATTGTGTTTACTATTTAGAAACCAAATACACTATATTTATTTCTCCCCACACAGTCCATATATCTCTATTCATACTTTATTATTTAAAAAAAATATGCATAGTCTTTTAAGGTATATGCTCATAGTGTTTCCAGATATAAGACTTAAGATGTATATTCATAAAAATCATGAAATCTTATATTTGATATATATATATATATATATATATATATATACAAACTTTATATATGTATATCAATCTCATTTGAGTAAAAACACACAATCATGTGTGTGTGTGTATAATATATATATATACCCTATTTAAATATAGTCTATATCCTTAACTTATTTATAATCACAGTTTCATGTATGTGTAAGTACACAATCTATAACATACTAAATTTCAAATGAAAATACACAACTGACACACACACACACACATTCATTATTCATAATTTATTTAAATACACACAATTGACTTTTATTGTGTTTTAAAGTTATCTTTTAAAAATGAATATATATATATATATATATATATATATATATATATATATATATATATATATATATATATATATATATATATGTATATATATATATATATGTGTATATATATATATATGTATATATATATATATATGTATATATATATATATATGTATATATATATATATATATATATATATATGTATATATATATATATATATATATATATATATATATGTATATATATATATATATGTATATATATATATATATATATATATATATATATATATATATTTCAATATATATATTCACTATTCAAAGATACTTTAAAACATAGTTGACATAAATATATTTGTATGTATTGTGTTCACAAATAACTAAACACACAGTCAACTTAGGTATATGTATACATCCACCATTTACAAATGGTTTTATACACTCACATAGTTCATATGTGTATGCAATAAAATCAAATGACAGTCCATATGTATTTATACCAAAGGAATCATAAGAAAAATAAAATCCCCTTTAACCCTTTCAAAGTCCTTTTGGCTCAGTTATATCTATATCAAGAACTCATAACTTATATGTTATCTTTCTATAAAACTAAACATAAATATATAAGTATATACTCATAGGGTTGATTCCCCCTACATATGAGCATATAAATATATATGAACATATTTATTTTGAGTGGTTGATGCATGCACATGCATGTGCACGCGTGCGCGCGCGCGCGCACACACACACACACACACACACACACACATGTATATGTATATGTATGTATATTGAAATTTTTACCACTCAGGGTTCCATCTTAAGCTAGGCCTTTGTATTATCAATAATTAAACTCAATTTTCCCCAATAGTTTAACACTAAATTGAAATGAGTTTGCAGTATCAGGGTTTATATAAGTTATATACCTTAGTTTTATGGATGGTCAATCCATCTAGAAGGATAAGTATGTATTATCAATACAAGATTAATGCATTTTCAAAACCCTAATAATCCAAACCATAAATATAATTTTTATAATCAAATGAAAGTAATTACTTCACCAACCTCTTAAGTCGCTTCTAATCTAAATCAGAATGAACTGGTTTACTCCAATTCTTCCTTGCTCTATACTATCTTTCTCCTCCTACATCATGTTTTCTTCCCTTCCATGACTCACCTCTTATCATATTCTTCTTACCATTTAATATTTGCATGCCCCTATTCAATCCGACTCGTAGTCCATGCAAAATCCTCATTACATTTCAATCTCCACTAATCTTGTAGTTAAATTTCATTAATTTAAACTATAAAAGCCCTAAATTTTTTCCTCTAATCTCCCTAAATTATTTAATTATTATTTTATTAATTCCAAAAACCTTGCATGTTCAATACTACATTACATGCTTGAGTAAATCACTCTAAAAGTCCACTTCAAACATTATTATCAATGATAACGATTACTTCTATTTCAACGTAATCTATGCATGTCAAAAAGATTAGGATTAGAACTTAGGATAGTCTTAGGTTATAATATAATCTTTGAAAAAGTCCTAAAAAGATAAAAAATATATATATCATTATTTTTAAATAATATTGTAACTAATCAATTAAGTGATGATATCCTTTTATCAAAAACGTAATTTGGATAATTAGTATCCTATCTATAATATTGTTATAGTAATAAATTTATCATTTTATTAATATTTTATATAAACTATATACTTCTTTTGTTATCTTCTTACCTTTAAGCATATGTTGATATTCTCGAATATCAATGATAATAACTAATGTTATTAAACATTGCAAAGACATTTTTTTTGGGCTATATATAATAGTAACTAGATATCATCCTCATAGATTTATATTCACATAATAATAAACAACATGAGTATAGTAACATAATATAGTTATAGGATAGAATCGATACTAAACTATGACTGCACAAAAAATTTGAAACTAGTTTTTTCCCACCTTATAGGGCCCTCTGAGTACAACCGGAGTGATCTTGGATCCAATGGAGGCTACTGCCATTGGCAGTGCCTCTGGGGACCTAAACCTAAATCTGATAGAGGACATTCCCTCCAACGGATGGAAGAAAGCGTTAACAGGTGAAAAGACGTGTTCCACTAAAAACATATAGAGCTTCCCTATCAAAAATGATTCAACTAAGGGTACGGCCCTAACTATCCTAGATGATATAGTTGAGGAAATCATGGTGTCCATGGACCTTGCATTGGTAGGTAAGTTTTTCTCCTTTCATCCTAATATTGAGATGGTTAGGAAATGGGTTTTGTCTCAGAGGAGAATTAAAGGTAGTGTTTTGATTACTTCTATTGCAAGAGGCTTATTCCTATTTATATTTATGAATAGGGAGGATATTATAGCTACTCTGGTTGGAGGACCATGGCTGTATGGGCCACATTCACTTGCCTTGTGTTCATGGAAACTAGGATTTGACCCCAACTCGGACCTCAGTAAGTCTGCTCCTGCTTGGGTAAGATTGCCAGGGTTCCCATTGGAATTCTGGGATGAAAATATTTTTATGGCTAATGGTAACTCTATTGGCCAATACGTCACTATAGATCATACAACCAGAGCACAATCCAGATGTGTGTATGCTCGATTGTGTGTCAATGTTGAGATTAATCAGACCCTCCCCACGTCTATAGAGTTAAACTCTAAATATGGGACTTGGACTCAGCTGATCATATATGAAAATGCTACCATTTTCTATCAAATATGTAAAAAAAGGGGACATATAATGACACAATGTAAGGTGAAGCAAATGGGAAGGAAAGATGATTCCCCAATTGAAGGTGAGGATCAGTCTCACAAACCTAGAAATTTTGGTAGTTAGGGAATGGGGGGTAATGCAAAAAACCTTGATAATATTGAAAAGGTAAGGGATAAGGCAAGAAAGGAGGAGGTCTCTGGTAATGGGGAAAAAGCTATCCTAGAGGAAAATAACAAGAAGGTCTTGGATAGTGATAGTTAGAAGGTTATAATAGACACAGTTAACCCTTTAGATCAACAAACCAATATGTTTGAGGAAGGAGAAATATGTGTCCAACTGATAGATGGGGATAATGCAGAAGGCAAAGTGTTAAGAGATGGATAGGTGAAACTAACTCCAGAAATAGTAGTTACTGAAGGAGAAGAAGCCTTACATTTAAACATAGATATTTTCCATGCTCTGGAAGTCAGCGACCAAGTAGGCAACTATTTAATAACAGGTGAAATAGGACAAAATGATAGTAGTAATGAACAGGAGGAATGGGTTACCCCAAAGAAAAAGAACCACAAAGGTAAAATATCTACAGATGTTGGCACCGATCCTAAATAAGGGAGACCAACCCTAAGAGAAACAAGATAAAGAGAGATTCCCAGGGAGATTGCCAGTGGTAAACTGAAAACACTGGAGACCCATCCCCTCAAATCCTCAAAATGAGAATTTTATCTTGGAACCTGAGGGGCTTTAACAGTCCTTCAAAATAGTTTGAGGTTAAAAACTACATTCTAGATAATAAATTAGATATTTTATTACTCCAATAAGTCAAGATGAATGAGGAGAGTTTTAAGAAAATAGTTGACTACATATGGCCTAAGGCTACTTTTTACATTAGTCTAGCTGAAGGGGATTCAAGTGGGATTATAACTATGTGTAATAGTGATAAAATTTAGGGATCTCTTATGGCTTATAATAAACATTTCTTAATTATCAATTTCTCTTTATCCTCTTTGAACTAGTTGTTGATCAATGTCTACGGCCTGAATAACAGAGCATTGAGGCAAAATTGATGGACAGATTTGAGCAGCTTCAAGATTAACTCCTAAAACACTAGATGGATGCTAGCTAGAGATTTTAACACTCTATTATACCCTTCTAAAAAATAGGGTGGGATTATTGATTACTCTGACAGCATGTTCGACTTTGTTAAATTTATAAATGATTGAGGACTATTGGATATTGAATTGCAATATAAAAATTTCACCTGGTCCAATAGAAGAAGAGGAGATCAAATGATTCAAGTCAAGCTAGATAGAATTCTTATCTTGAGTAACTAGAATGATTATCATAATATGCATGTGTAGGCTTTTCCTAGAACCATGTCCTATCATTTCCCAATCTTCCTTAGTTGGAGAGATCAGGGACAACGTGGTCCTTTCCCCTTCCGGTTTGAAGCTATGTGGACCAAACACAAAGACTTTAGACAAATGGTATCCCAATGGTGGAAAATTCCTATCCAGGGCACTCCTATGTTTAGAATAGTCAAAAAGCTTCAGCATATCAAACAAGAAGTTTATGGATGGAATAGATACATCTTTGGTCAGTTATTTCATCAGAAGAAAAACATAGCCAGAAAACTTGCAGATATTTAGTAGCGTATGGCTCAAGGTGACAATTCAGAAGCCACTTCTAAAGCAGAGAATGTCCTAACTTCTGAATGGAAGAATCTTATGGATAGAGAAGAGGTTTTTTGGAAATAAAAATATTGAGTTCAGTGGCTCAAAGAGGGGGATAGGAACACGGCCTTCTTTCATCTCTCAGCCATGAAACACAGGAAGGCCAACTCTGTAACAAAGCTATGTTTGGATAATGGCAACATTATAACTAAAGATAATGAGATAGGGGAAAAATCCAGGGTATTCTTTTAGAATTTGCTCACTAAACAAAATAACGATGATGGGAATGATGGGACTATGAACCAATTCATTGATAAAATCCCCTATTTGATAACTGAGGAAGATATGTGGAGATGTTAAGGCCTATATCTGAGGAGGAAGTCTATGCTATTTTATTTTCCATGGGTGCATTCAAAGCCCCAAGTCTTGATGGCTTCCCTCCTATATTATTCTAGGAATATTGGGATATAGTGGGAGTGTATCTTACTGTTAATGTACGTGACTTTTTCAGATCAGGTAAACTTTTGAAATAAGCTAATAATACTTTCATATTACTTGTTCCTAAAAAGTCATAGCCCACACACCTTATGGATTTCAGACCTATTAGTCTATGTAACACTGTTTATAAGCTCTACACTAAAGTGTTGGTTATGAGGATCCAACCTTTATTAGACAAAATTATTTTCCCTGCCCAAAAAGGCTTTGTCCCAGGCTAGCAGATTCTTGATGCTATGATCACCACTCATGAGACTATTCATTCCATGGACAAGAGTAGAATCCCTGGTATGGCTCTTAAGCTAGACATTTCTAAAGCTTATGATAGGTTCTCATGGAATTTTTTGTTCCAAGTCATCCAAAAAATTGGGTTTAATGATAAAATGTCTCGCATGATATGGAACGTTGTCTCTTCTACAAAAATTTTGGTTCTGGTCAATGAGATCCCTATAGGGTTTTTCTCTTCTTTGAGAGGAATCTGCCAGGGGGACCCTCTCTCTCCTTAATTATTCATCATAATGGCAGAGGCACTGACAAGATACATACAAGTAGATATAGCCTCTAAACATTTAGTGGGCATCAAACCTGCCTCTTCTCTTTATCCTATGGTGGTGCAGTAGTTTGTGGATGATACCATTCTTTTTGGCATCTCCTCGATGATTGAAGCTAGGAGATGGAAGAATATTTTAAATAACTACACCATAGAGTTTGGGCAAAGCATAAATCTCTAAAAAAGCAATGTTTACTTCAATACTCCTAATGACCTTAAAAAAATAATCATTGACATACTTGAATGTGCTGAAGCTATCCTACTAGCTACCTATTTGGGTCTTCCCCTCATGGTCAAATAGGTATCTCCTAGTTTTTGGAATGGAATTTTGGAAATAACTCAAAAAAAACTTCTTGGTTGAAAATGGAAACTTCTCAGCAATGCTGGCAAACTGCATCTTCTTCAGGCCTTTCTTCAAGGGATTCTTACATACTTTCTATATCTCTTTAAAATTCTTGCATATTTTTATGACAAATTAGAATAGATTCAAATAAAATTCTTATGGACGGGACTGGAAGATAAACAAAAAATGTTTTTAGTCAGATGGGAAAAAGTGTGTCTTCTGAAATCACACGGTGGCCTCAATATTAGGTCTATCAGGAACATGAACAAATTCCTTCTCTTCAAATTTAATTAGAACCTGATTCATAAAAATAATGATTGGGGGGAAATAATGTATGCTAAATATATGCATAGCACTTATGGTTCCAACTTTCTTCAACAGATGGGGTTACCACAGGGATATGTGATATGGAATAAAATGCTAAAAAATAGAAGCCTTCTTAAGCAAGGTATTAGATGGAAACTAGGAAATGGATGGCATATTAAATTTTGGGATGAAATTTGGTTAAAGGACAAGAATCTCATCACACAAGGAAACTATGGAGAGATTTTTGACATTACTACTCAGTTTTTTGGAGATAGAGTCAGTGATTACATGGATAATAACAATGGCATGAGGAGCTAGAAAAATCTATCGAATTGTGGTGTTCATCAGCCTGAGCTCTTCCCTAGATTTTTGGAGATTTAGCAGTTGTTATAGGGGATCAAAATCCCACTCTTCCCCCATGAAGATGAATAGTATTGGTGGGAAGATAAGAATGGATGGTTCTCTATCAAGTCTGCTTATCAATTGTTGATTCCTGACACTCAGAATAAAGAGTTATGGAAAAAGGTTTATAATTATAAACATATACCAAAAATTAACATGTTTTGGTGGGCTACTGCTCATAACAAAATCTTAACATATGACAACCTTCAAAAGAGAGGGTTTACCCTGGTCAACAGATGTTATTTGTGCTTTTCAAAAGAGGAAATAATTTCTCACCTTTTCATTCACTATGATTTTGCCTAGGAACTATGGGGCATAATCCTAAATAAATTTGGTATTGAGTGGGTCTATAACTCTGACCTTAAGGAAGTTATCATCAGCTGGAATCTTACCTTTACCCATCCATGGCTCATGGAATTATGGAATCAAACTCTACCCTGTTTGAGTTGGATTTTATGGAAAGAGCACAACCACATAATTTTTAGGGACACTACTAGAAATGCCTCCCAGGTGTTTCATTCTTTTATTAAGACTCTTATGGAAAGTGTCACCACTGCCCATATTTATTATGTGGAGAAACCCCTAACTCAAGTAGAATATCAAATTACAGCTAAATGGAAGGTTCTAAACCATATTCCCACTTATAATAATTCCAAAATTCTATAGAGACTTAATACTAAATGGATTCCCCCAAATCCTAACTGGATCAAACTTAACTTTGATGGGGCCTCCAAGTCTGATGGTAAAGCCAGTGGAGGAGGGATTATAAGAAATGACAAAGGATGGATGATTTCTATCTATGTTGGTGGAGTAGGTTACCAGAGAAATAACTATGTTAAAGTAATCACTCTCTTATGGGGTTTAAAATTGGCTATATCCCTTGATATAAGGAACTTGAGTATACAGGGGGACTCTAAAATGGTCATAGATGTAGTTAATAAAGCATTGAATGTGGGAATTAAGCTAAAAGATATCATTAGGGATATCCAATTTCTTTTACAAAAGTTTTCTAGAGTTGATATTTAACATATTTATAGAGAGGGAAATAGTGTTGCTGATGCTTGTGCCAATCTTGGCCAACAATTTTTAAATTGGCGATGTTGGCGCCAAGTAGTTCATATTCCTTTAAACATTAGGGATATTATCCAAAAGGAAATGACTTGTCAAGGATGAGTCAGACTTATGAGAAGGATAGCTCTTTTATGCGGTCCATTTGGAGGGTGCCGATGTGGATCTCAAAGTTTGATGCCTATTGTACTCTTTTGATAATCATTCATGATTTATTGTACCAAGGTGTTAAGGCACGCAGACTTCATTATGGAGATCACTAGGAAATGATTTTTAAGCATGGGAGGAGTAAACGTCATCTCTGCATGATATTTTGAATTATGTGTTGTCACATTATCATTATGCATATTCGAGAGCAAGGGCTTGTAACCACTTCAACTATGAAGGTTAAAATTGGGAACTCTATGGGTCTGGTCTATAAATCCAAAATAGGGGAGACAGAATTTGAATGAAACCAGTCTCCTGCTGTGAGTTCAAATATAATCTATTATTTTGGCATTACTACAAAGAAGGGGGGATTATCCCATACCTAGAGAGGCTCAATGGGTTTGACAAAAACTTGTTTGAGCAATTCATGAGGTCTTGGTTAAATAGGTGTCATTATTGGAGGAATTAGCTTTGAGATTTCTAAAAAGGTGATAGTTATGGCTACAGGCACGTCCACGCAGGGGATGAAGCTATAAAGGAAAACTAAAATCATGGACCTCTCAAGCCATAAACTATTCTTGGGAGACGATGATGAACTTGTTCCTTACCAAGGAGGATTCAATTGAGCTAAATTACCTAAGCCATGAGACAGAGTGTGCTTCATCTTCATGAAGTATTTCACACTCAAAGGATGATTCAGCAGGTTCTATAATTACCATCTCCCCCTTTTAAATCACTTCAGGTGTAATGATCTCATTAGTTTTCTCTTTTATCTTCTCTCCTCTCTAGAACATTTTGTCCTTAGGGTGAGAGAAAAAATGGCAAAAAAACCTGATATGAATCCTATCCCCCTCCATCAAGGCCTCATTTTCTATTTGTATAATTTCCACTGTGCCCTTGAGCTGTCCAAGATTATCAAAATTGATAGTGGGGGTGTTTCTTCTAATCCTTTGGCTAGTGACGTTGTCGATGAGCCCTATCTTTCCCATGTTTCTACCAAAACTAAAGAAGTCTCCTTCTCTACTCCTGAGGAGACCCCTATTGACACCCTGGCTCCTTTGTGAGCATGAAGGGAAAGAAGAGGAAGTTTTATCCTGGGGAAGAGAGTATTAGGGAGACCACTATGGGGACCCATAAAAATCCTAGTAGGACCACTGGGGGTCAAGGTGGTAAATCATATATGTCTACTAAGGTTAGTAAGGAGGGCTTCTCCTCTGGAGTTCAACGGTCAGGGAGAATTGCTAGAAAGCCCACTCCTAAGGCTAGGCTTATTGAATATCTGGAGAGCACCTTAGAGGAAGCCACCCAGGAGGAAGAGTCCAAGGAATTAGAAGTTCAAAAAATCTCTGAGGACTGAAGGTAAGTAGGAGACAAGGGAATTTGAGGCTACTACGGAGGATGGTGATGACATTACGAAAAATGCTAAAAAAGAGGGAAAAATGTATGTGGAGGAAGTTGATGAAGAAACTAAGATTGAGATTGGTTTTAAAGCTAAAATTGCTACTCTGAAGGGTTGCATTTAGAAGCTAGAGTAGAACTTCACCACTGGGCTCCAAAATTCTATTCTCCTAAACATGTCTATGCTAAAGGAATTGGGAAATATTGTGCCTACTGTCAATGCAGAGAATACTGAGAAATTGAATGACCTCCTCAAATCAATGGTTATGTGAGGAGAGATCTCTCTAACTCTAGTCTTTCTGTTTCATGTTTCATTTTAGTTTGTTGTGTCTTTTGGTACTCTGATCATGCCATCTCCTCTCAGAAGGCATATTTTGTTTGATTGCCTTCTTGCTTTCTCTGCTCTATAAGGGTTCAGCACCTAGTCTATTGCCTTACTTTATCAAAAACATAATATAATTATATTAAATTATTATGCACTAAGTCTATGCAAAATATACATAATGCAATCATACATAAGATTTATTCCATATATAAAAACTGAACTAACAATTACTGACATGCAAAATCTAATATCTAAAGTAAATAAAATTAAAAATGTACTAACTCTAATAATCCACACAATGCATATAACATGTTTTAACTAATGTGGTGTGTGCATGGGTTTTATCATTTTGTTTGTCATCTTTCACCATCTCCATCTATGTCACCCTCTTCGATGATGCTCTCCCTCTATCATTCTTTGAGGGATGAACTCTCTTCCATCCAACTCATGGTAATAAGGTAGTTATCCCAATACATCATGATATATATATATCATAAAATAATGATATAAAAATAATAAACATAATCCTAATGTACATAATTCAAATATATAACTAACTCATAGCAATGAAATCATGAAATCCAAATAACATAGAATTATCCCATGATAGATCATGACTTATAGTTTAGCTAAAAAGTAATGAATAAACATAATAAGCCACTCATAATTAGGTAAATCAACTTCATGAGAAATCAAGATGTAACACACTTGAGGGGAGGTGTTAGAGTATATGTATCATGCTTGCTAGGTTCTAATTAGGATTTTCATCCTTTTTCTAGTTTTGTCTTATGTGAGGATTTATCCCACATTGGATAGATAGGCTTGAGTCTTTTTTATTCCTTCCTACTTAAGAAAGGGTTCTCCATTGTATTATATATGATTTTCATATCCTTTTTATGAATAAATTTTAGTTTTGTTCATATTTAATTTATTCTTTATGTGTATGTTGAAGCACTCATGGCCGTGGTAATGATGTGTTGGAGAGATCTTGGTTGAAGAGTGTTGTGAACTCTTTAAGGTCCGTTGCCTAGTTCAGTTTACACAATTGTGAATCAATAAACTAAAGTAACCATTCTTGATCCATAGCCTCCTTCTACTAATGAACCTATCCAAGCACCCATGCCAATAATAAATAAGCTAATTATCTATGCCAAGGATAAAACATATGATATTATGGAATAATTAACAAATATTCCCACACAAATCTATATTTTATATTTTTTTTGTACCTCTACTATCCATAAAAACATTCTTACCAAACTATTGAGCCAATCCCAAGTACTGAATGACTTACACTAGATAAATTTTGAGCCTTGGTAAGATACTTATCTCCTATCCAAAAACTTACCTTTGACCAAAGTGATGTCATCCCTTCGCCTTGTGCATAATAATTTGTTATATATTGAATTTTTTATAGCTTGGCACAAGGTTAAACATGCCCTTATAGACAATGGATTAAGCCTCAACATTATGCCTCTAATTTTATTCAAGCATATTGGATATACGGTAGTTTAATTCAACCAAATACCATTAACATCAAGGCCTATGATAATGAGAAAAGGTAATCATAAAGAAAAATTTATTTCTATTGGTCATTAGGCCCTTGACCCATGACACACTTTACCATGTGATGGATCTATATTTATCATACAACTTTTATTAGGCCAACTATGGATACATGAAATTTAAGCCATACCTTCCACATTGCACTAATGTATCAAGTTATTCCATTCTAGGATAGAGGTGACTATTTCTATAAACTTATATCCATATTAGTTTTACAAGCATTTAGAATTTGAATATATGAGTTACAATTACTATTTCAACCTAGACCCTACACCAAATAAAGACAAGGATGTACTTTTTGAATTACCAAATTCTAATTATATAGACCTAGATAGCCTTGCCTCAACTTCATTTACACCCCATCCTGAGATATCTAATCATTTTATCATCTCTGACAAAGGCCTAGGTGAATACCTCACACATAATGCACTCCACATAGCCAATATTTCATAGGCCCCTAAATCTTATTGCTTACCTAAAGCCAATGTTATTTGCATGAAATGGTGAAAAAGGGCAAGATTAATTCCCAAATGAATATTATTTTCACATCGACCACTAGCCAAGAACAAGAACCACTTATTGAAGATGAATATTAGTTTTATAAAAATGGTCTATCTAATTATTACCAATGTAAAATGTATCCTATCCCTAATCGAATCATGGATAATGAAGCTTATGAGTATAGAGGCCTAAGGGAAATTAATAAGGCACTCTTGAGACCATATCCATAAACAAACATAAATGGACTTATGTTATTATATTTAAACCACCTAGAGGTGACCCCACATATCTTAACCATTTCCCTACACCAATGACTAGTGACGATGATGCTAATATCAATGAAGAGTTTGATTATAGTGTATACAAGGACCTACCCAATACCAACCTATTTAACCCTCATACCATATTTACCATTACACCTATCATTCATCCTTCCCCACTTTTATTTTATCACCTTCAATGTATCAATTGTGACCAATAAGAATCCATATAATCACTTGACGAGTTTCAAAATGATGAGGCCATTTGTGACTTCCTTGGCCTAAGAGACCATATTACTCTTAGATATCATAATCAAGGTTTTTATATCACATTGTATCATGCTACCTATTTTGGAAAGTGGGTGAACTTATCCAAAAAAATAAAATCAAACATTGAGTTCCCAAAGTGAAAACCTCTTTAGGGCACTTTTAGACTAGGGTAATAGTAAAGAAAAAGCTTGGTTTTTTGGTGAAAACCTATTTTAGGTGCCATTATATGGGGATGTAAAAAATATACTAAGAGGGGGGTAAATCATTATATTGTATATCTTTTACTTAATTTTATTTCTTTTCCTTAACCTCTTAATAACACATTCAAGATATGCAATAAAAGTGAAACAATAATAAACACCACATGAGAGAGAGAGAGAGAGAGAGAGAGAGAGAGAGAGAGAGAGAGAGAGAGAGAGAGAGAGAGAGAGAGAGAGAGAGAGAGAGAGACCATATTTTTATGTGGAAAACCAAAGTGGTAAAAATGATGGAGAAATATCTCAAGTATATGAATGAGCAATAAATCAAATTACAAAGTTCATAAGCACTAAATTTTAGGAACACCAACCCCTTTGCCGAGCACCAACACAATAAATATTTTTGAGCAACAACACATAGGAGCACCAAACCCTCTTGTGTATAAAACACAACTATCTCTCAATGTTTCTTACTCAACAAATGATAGACCTCTACAATATCTCTTCAAAAACAAATACAAACTATGCACTCTCTTGCATATTACCAATGGATTTTCAAACCTTTATTTATAGCTTTCATAATGACCTTTGGCATTCACCCTTTGTGACCCTTCAATCCTCATGGAAAATGGCACCAAATTTGTATGACCCTTCATATCCTTACATTTGAAAATTCATATGGTGACCCTTCATAAGCAAAAGCATCATTTCCTCTTTTATCTTTATCTTGGTGACTTTTCATATTCGTCAAAGTGTCCCTTTATGTAAAAATGCCCCATACCCTCTTTTGTCTTCACATGGTGATTCTTGGAATTCTTCAAGATTAATCTTCATGAGAAAATTCACCCCATTCCTCCTTTGTCTTTTACCCTATGACTCTTTGACTTCTCCATGGGCCCTCTTTTGACTTATATGCAACCAAAAATATATTCATTAATATTTAATAAATATTAACACACATTAGCCAAGATATGAATATTAAAAACACCATTAAATGCAATGGGGCCATTATCACCAATAATGTTAGACCTTTGACATCAATGACAATATTTTTAATAATCTCCCCCTTTGTCATTAATGGCAACCTCAAACTGAAACTGCCACATCCTAAAACCTGCACATACTACCATCTAAAAAACATATAGTAACTCCCCCTTATTGTAGTAACCTATGCATGTTCATTGTAACTATTTATACACCTGTACCTATACCTATACCTATACCTATTATTCTCCCTCTTTGACATCAATGGCAAAGGACCTACCTAGAGATAACACTTAGCTCCCCCTCAACTAATGTTAAACCTCAATGGTAGGAAGTAAAATAAATTACTCCCAACTTCTCCCGTAGATACTCAAATGTGTCTTTTGGTAGTGCCTTGGAGAAAATATCTAAAATCTACTTTATAGTACTAATATACTCCATCGTAACCTTTTGATCTATAAATTTCTCTCTTAAGAAGTGATATCTAATGGGAATATGTTTTGTTCTTGAATGCATCACTAGATTCTTTGAAATATTAATAGCACTTGTGTTGTCACATAAAATAGAAATAGGTTCATCATATTTTACCTTGATATCTTCCAAATTTTTCTTCATCCAAAGCACTTGAGTATAACACAATACAATTTTAATATATTCTACTTCATCTATAGAAAGTGATACTAAATTCTGGTTCTTACTTAGCCATGATACTAAGTTATCACCAAGGAATAAAGCTCATCTACTTGTACTCTTTCTATCATTCGAGCACCCTACCTAATCTGAATCTGTATAAGCAACCAAACTAAAATCTCTACCTGTGGGATACCATAATCCATAATCCAATGTCCCCTTGATATATCTGAATATTCTCTTCACCAACTGAACATGACTATATTTTGGAGATGACTGATATCTTACAACCATACCTATTACATGCATGATGTCTGGCCTCAATGCTATCAAATATAAAAGACTACTAATCATAGATCTATACAAAGATTGATTTGCAATAGGTGAATCTTCATCCTTGCTCACCTTATTTCCTGTACACAATCTCAAATATATGAATGAACACCAACTCAAATTAAAAAGTTTTCAAGCACCAACTTGTAGGATTACCTACCCCTTTTTTGATCACCAATATAGTAACTATTTGTGAGCACCAACCCATAGGATCACCAACCCCTCTTGTGTATAAAACAAAACTATCTCTCAATGTTGCTTACTCAACAAATGATAGAACTCTACAATATCTCCTACTTTTCTCTCTTCAAATACAAATACAAACCATGCACTCTCTTTCATATTACAAATGGCTTATCAAGACTTTATTTATAGCTTTCTAAATGACCTTTGGCATTCACCCTTTGTGACCCTTCAATCCTCATGGAAAATGATGCCAAACTTGCATGAGCCTTTGTATCCTTGCATTTGAAAAGTCATATGGTGACCCTTCATAATCAAAATCATCCTTTCCTCTTTTGTCTTCATCTTGGTGACTTTTCATATTCCTAAAAGTTTCCCTTCATGTAAAAATGTGCCATTGAGTCTTGGAATTTCTCAAGATGGCTCTCATGAGAAAATGCGTCCCTTTCCTCTTTTGTCTTTTACCCCATGACTCTTTGACTTCTCCATGGGCCCTCTTTTGATTTATATGCAACCAAAAATACATTCACTAATATTAAAAAAAATATTAACACACATTAGCAAAGATATAAATATTAAAAACACCATATAATGCAATGGGACCTTTATCACCAATAATGCTAGACCTTTCACATCAATGACAATATTTCCAACAATGTTCACCCTTTCTTGAATGAAACTAATGATTCCACCAATTCCATGATCATATTTGGGTTAAAAATTAGTAAATAATAACAATGGTTTTTTGAGAAGATTGTCCAAGAATGTCTAGAAGTGTTTGTTACATGGCCCTTGCCACCATTTAGTGATTCCAATTCATCTTTTTTAGGTGAACTAGATGAACTAGTTTAACTAGAGGATTTTGATGTTGCTAATTAGTTTAATTATTTATCGACTCTCCTAGAAGATGGTTATACACTCCTTGTGGAGGAATCTTCTAAGATCAATATTAAAACACCAACCGATCCAAACTAATCAAAATAAGGTGCATCTCTCACTAAGGAGGAACTTGAAGTGTTTACTTCTCTCCTCATTGATATTTTTTGCATGGGCCTCTTTTGATATGCTAATGTTGTATCCTTCCTTGGTTGTAAATCACCTTTTAATACATAATTATGCCAAGATAATTAAGTAGAAACTAATGGAAATGCATCCTCATATTGCCATATTAGTCAAGAAAGAACTATAAAAACTCCTAGAGGCATGATGTATTCATCCCATTGACTATTCAAAGTGGATCTTAAATATTGTGATATTTAGTAATAAGATATAGGTTATTAGTCTATGTACCAATTTTTATGACATCAACAAATCCTACCTAAAGGATGACTTTCCTATGCCAAACATTGACATGATTATGGATTCTACAGTTGGATATCAGATGCTTTATCTCATGGATGGTTTTTTAGGGTATAATTAGATCAAGATCATGTTAGAAGACCAACACAAGATAATTTTCACCACTCCTTGGAGAATGTTTTGTTATTAGGTCATGATTTTTTTCCTCAATAATGTAGGTGCCACATACCTATTGTTAATCAAAATGTGCACCCATGGATGGTTAACTATGCAGGAATGTTTTATGGTAGGGTGTGGAACATGAATACTTTACATAGGGTACAAAAGTGTTTGGTGTTGGATGTTTAAGTTTTATCCCTCATATATGCATTTCAAGCATTAGTTTTCTCATCATAATTATGGGAACATCCCCAAAGTGTGGGACCATTGTGCTCCTTTAGACAATATTATAGAATAGGTTTGATTCCTTCTATTCTAAGTACAACTAGTTTAAGAATAGCACATAGACCTAAAGAGTAGATACGTAAATCTACCATTAATATAAACCTAATATTTTTTGAGGGAAAAAGGGAGGGAAAAGGTAAGAATTTGATGAAAAATAAAAAAGTGATATAGTAAGAATAGAGCAAACACTCCTACTGCCATGAACTCACTATTTTTTTGAGAACAAGACAATATCACACAAACTCCACCAAAGACACTCTAAATGCATAAGTATTTCACATATAGGTGTGGAAATTTAATTCCACATTGAGAAGGATGATAAATTATCCATAAATAATGTCTAGATAGACTCAAATGCATATAGGATGTGATCTGCAAGTGAGATCTGAGTTCCACATAGAGGCCCTGAGAATGGATAAAAATGAAGGGGGTGAAAATCACCCATAAATAAGGATAAAAAAATTCAAATAACACATAGAGTGTAATAATAATTGAGGGACATGAAATTAATTATCATTAACATACAAGGTTCATCCATAGAAGTGCTTTTTGGGGGAAATTTTTGATAGCGCGAGGTTGCAAAAATTATGTTGAAACTTCTTATAATGAAGAACATAGATTTTATAAGGGACAAGCCATTTTATAATTAATGCACCACTTGGGGTGGTAGAAACAACTTTTTAATTTATTGGAGCACCATGCCTATGCTTCTTAAATTCTATTTGGTGATTTGAATCTGAGAGTTATGGTAGGGTTCCTCTAGATCCACGTGTGTGTATGAGAGTGGAAAATTACTAAAAAAGTTATATGGGTGGCATGTGATCATGTTCTTATGTCTGAAAACTAATTTTGTATTTAATCTCTAACAAGGCCTCAAACATTGATCAACTTATTTTCCAACTACCTCTTTATAACTTGTTTCCAGTTATCAATCACTATGTGGGTCTCCCCTAAGCTACCACATCATTTATTTACATATGGGGTCCACATTAGTCTAAAAATTAGTATGTCTTCAACATTTATCATAGTCTGCAATATATGAGATCATGAAAGTGAAAATCTATGATTTGGTGTAGGATTTCATCATGGAGACATAGGGACCCTTTTGAATAGGAATACACATGAATATGGAAGATCTTGGGTGCACTTTTTACATTTTAAAATTACTTCTTGTGCACCTTTGCCTATGCTATCTAAATACTGGGGCTCTAGGAACTTGAACCTACGTGCCATTTTAGCTTATCCAGTGGAGGCATCCTATATGGGGTACACATCAGGAATGCCTAGTGGGCATGCATCAACACTTAGTCAATGCATAGATATAAAATGATTGATTTAATCATGGTGTGGATAAGAGGCATCTGCATATGGTTTGTTACAAATAACTTGACACTTCGTAAGTGTACAAATATTCTTTAATATCCTTATGAACTCTGCATAAGCTAGGGGTGAATTAAAAAGTCAACATTTCTAAAAACCTCTACAGGCCACTTGCTTTCTAAATAGGAATATAATAACCTTTAAATAAATTTATTAAGATTAAAGTCTCTAAAATGTGTGGTCCTTTCATCCGCACATGCGCTAGCTATGTATCCATATATTTGGAATGAATTGAGATCCCCCTAGCAGAATCAAATAACTATGCCAAAGGCACTTAGAGGAAATATATCTAATCTAAGAAAACATTGTGCACAAATGCTTAGAGTAAATCAAACTATCCTAAAACAAGGTGCACAAGGAATTGAAGGAACTGTAAAACATCTAATCTACTTATTTACAAACTATACATGAATCAATGGAGATAGTGTTTCAGATGGATCCCATTGACTAGGATATGTAGTTCTTCTCCATTTAGTCTAGCAAGTTGGAAAGAGTTGGCTTACTTGTAGTTAGTTATGGTATATGAACTATTCCATATCATGTTGAACTTATTATGCCTTCCATCCTTTTCTCTATTTGCATCCCATTTGATCACTAAATCTCCTTCTTGGAAACTTATACTAATGGCCCTCTTATCAAAAGTCCTCTTTGTTTGGGCTTATTAGAGCTCCATAGTATGTGAAACCTATGCTCTAGTTTATTTAAGTTCCATTAGCTCTACTAGCCTTACTATGATGGGATCACTTTCAAGCAAATCTAATTGATGGGTGCATTCTAATGAAGGCAACTTGAGAGATGTGGGAAATATGGCCTCCCTTCCATAATCTAACATGAAGGGTGAATTTATAAACACTCTTTTGGGTGTGGCTTCATTATCCCAAAGGGTATTTCTGATCTTAGTATGCCAACATCATTGATTGTATTCCATAGTCTTCTTTATAATATGAAAAAAAAAATATTAGTGGACTCAGTTGGAGCATTACCTTGAGGGTAATAATTTGATGAGGTACTCAGATAGATGTTATGCTTAATGTCCTATTCATTGATCCTAGATCTAAGGAAAGCCAATAAATTATTAGAGATAATGGTTGTTGGGACACAAAATCTTGTTATAATGCCTTCATAGAAGCTTAGGATAGATGTCTCATTAACCTCTTTGAGTGCTACTACTTATGTCCATCTTGTGAAATAGACTATGGCTATGAGGATCCATGTATGTGCATTGCTTGATGGTAGGTTAATCATACCTATGAAATCCAGGCCCCACTATGCAAAGTGTTGATCAGCTTGTATTTGATATAATGGTAAGGTTACCATCCTTTGTTTACATGAAAAGAAGGCAAATGTCTTAAAACTTCACACATATGTGTACATCTATGAACATAGTTGGCTAATAATAACCAACTCACATGATTTTTTTAGTAACAGCCTTAGGTGAATAATGGCCTCCTATAAGGTTGTCATGGAATTTTTGAATAATTTTACTTACTTGGTATGATTTTATGTACCTCAATAGAAATCCATTAAGGTCCCTTAAAAAAAGTACACCAATGATGATCACATAGGAAATGGCCTACAACCTGAAATGCTTGTGTTTGGTTTTATTCAAGCCAAGGGGATATGAGCCAATTTGAAGGAAGGTCATCATATTTTGTATCTAGACTATTGTAGCTTCTTGGCCCATTAGTTATTTTTAGTATGATACCAAGACTATTTTATCTTCAAACTTTTCCACCTTGGTCAATGGCTCATAGATTGCCTTTCCTCACATTATCTTGGTGATATGGATTTCCATGTCATAATCCATCAACTTTGTGACCCAACTAGCCCTTTTCAATAATGTCCTTACTGAACATATACCCTTTGATGCCTACATGCATAACCATGACTCATATTTTATTTTTGGATAGCATATGACTAAAAATTTTGAGTGCTCTCACAACTGTAAAGATATGATTTTCCATGAAGCTATAACACAACTCATAATCTTTCATCTCCTAATTGAAGAAGATAATTGGCTACTCTAAATTATCATTGTTTTATTATGTAAATATGGCTAAGATGCCCTCCACCCCACAAAATTCATAAAGGATAAAATATTGGATATAATATGGATTGATCAAGGTTGGAGCTTGCATGATGGTGTGTTTAATGGATTCAAAACTATCTCTTCCTTCATGACTCCAGCTGAGTGCAACATTTTTATTGAGGATCACAACGAGGGGTTTGGTTAGGGTGGAAATTTTAGCATAAATACCCTAACAAAGTTGATTTTTCCTAAGAATATCTAGAGACTCTTCTTGTGAATTGGATAGGGAATGACAAAATGTCCTTTATTTAATCTAGATTGATTGAAAGTCTCTCTTTGGAAATAATGTGCCCTGGTAGAGCACCTTCATGGAATGCAAAGATACACTTGTTAGGGTTTAGATATATTCTAAACTTTTGGCACCTTTCAAAGACTTTATCCAGATGGCCTAAATAATCATCTATGCACTTAGATAAAATGTTTATGTAATTTAGGTAAACCAAGATGACCTTGTTGATGAAATCCTTAAATATCATATCCATGTTTCTTTGGAAGGTCAATATTGCATTTTTCAAACCAAATGGTATTTATTAATATGTGAAGGTTCCCCACTTAGTGGTGAATGCTATTTTATAATGATCACACTCTTACACTAGAATATGGTTGTATCTTGAGTAACCATATAGAAATGAGAATCTCTCTCCATCTATGAATGTTTGTAGGATTTTCTTAATTGGTGGGAGAGGATAGTGGTTTTTGAGGGAAGCTTTGTTTAGGTATTTAAAGTACACACATAGACATATTTACCCATTATTATTTCACACTGGGACTAATTTGTCAACCCATTAAGAGTGTTTAATTAGAAGTATTCTACTGGCTTTAATGAGATTTGAGATCTCCTTTCTCATCAATGGTTCAAGCTTTAGGTTGACAATCCTCTACTTATAGTAGATTAGTTACACATTAGGGTTAAGATAAATTATGTTTTTTGATAAGATTGGATCAAAACTTCTAAGGTCGTTATAGCTCCATGTGAAGACATCATTGTATCTCCTACTTAGCTCACTAAAATTCTTATTTTTTGGTGGGGAGCATACCTTACTAGATTTTAGGACCTTTCCTTTAGAAATGATTATCTATGTATAAATCTCCTCTTTTGTTGTCATGTTTTGATTTTCTCATTTTAGTTCGTCATCAGAATTAAAGATACTTTTTAGGGTTACCAACCCTTTCAGCATCTTGTTTCCCTTTAATTGGTAGACTTGATCTATGTATCGGGCTAATAATTTCACTTGGTTCTTAGCACATAACTTTGCCTCATCTTGTAAAATTTTGATAATCTATTCATTACTCTCAAACACCTACCAATTCTCTTCATTTTTAGGGACTACCTATCTGACCATGAGCTTGAAAAGCTACTCAGAATCCTTCCTTATGTCACATGGGATGTCATACTATGCACCTATGGTTGTGAGTCCATCCACATCAATATTATAAAATATTTGTATGGAAATGATATTGAATGTATCTAATCACTCAATCATATCCCATATTCTATGATTTTAAGTTTTCATCAAGCCATTTTTGGTCATGCGCTACACTCTAACCTAGTTAAAAACTAGTTTGCTATCACCCAATGTATATAGTGTCTTGATTCCTTTCTTTTGTGTAATTTGGAGGCCTTGGATCAGTGCCTCATATTATAAAATGTTGTTCATGTAAATTAAATTTAGTCTAAAGGCATGGAAATATTTCTTCCTTTAAATAGAAACTAGCATCACACCAACTCTAGTGTCATTTTTACTTTAGGAACCATTGAATTACAATTTACACGTACCCTTAGGGTTCTTTTGTGCCTTTATGAGCTTAGGTAGCACATAATCCTCCTCCAAGATGTAGTATATACCTAGAACTATCTCCTCCACATTACCATATATATTGTACTCAAAATTTTCATGTGCTCATTCATCCAACAAATCATCTGAGATCTCTTCAAGCAGTGTTACAGCTTCATGGAGAATTGAATTCTCCTCCTAATCAAACATTACATAGTTTAACTCAATTGGGATGGAAGAGTATGGTTTAACTTGGTTTTTGAAGATAGGTTCAGCCCTGATGGTCACTTTAGTCCCTATATAGTCCTAAGTAACATATTTGACCAATAATAAGATACATATCCATCCATCTTTGTTGTGAAGTCTTGAGAGAGGTAGAGGGAAAAGTAAGGAGGTAGGTTGATGATTATAACATCCTATGAAATTAAGAGGCTTGGGTATGCATGCAGTGTAAGATTCAAATATTTGATGATTCCCATAGTTATGACCATCATACCATCTAGCTAGATTACTCCTTTTGAAACAAGGGAATATGTAATTCTGAGCATATCTATGATCTCCTTTGGCATCATCAAACTTCTTGCACATAAGTTGATCATGAAATTTTGCACCAAATGTTGGACAATAATAAAGGAGATGTAAAATAGGGGTGGCTTGGCACTACTACACACTTACATTTCTTCTACTTTAGGTTAGGATAGACTCATAGAGATTGAAGGCATAAGTTGGGATGTTTTACACTCCTAAAACCTTTTGAGAGCATCTTTTAGTAAATTCCTTTGACCCAAAATAGCAAGAGCATACCACATGGTTATATTGAGGCCCATATTTTTCATTTGTTCAACTATGTTAAAGGTAATCTAAGATCCCTTTGACTATGGTTTTTGAACAATAGTTTCTTCCCATATTTGTGCATTGATATGAGGTAGTTATTATCTTTATGGAACATATTCTATGTGAATTAAAGGTTACACAAGCACCTTGGATTATGTACTAATGCAAGTGATCTAGGGAATTGAAGGTGAGGGCACCAAAGTTGGTATTATCTCTTTTATCACTCTCTTTTTAAATATTGTATTGAAAGTGACTAGGGTGATTCCTCCACTTTATGCACCACTCTAATTTACATAGTTAAACTTGTGCTCTTTACAATTTATAAGAGTAGACCCATCTTTTTATTGTGATGGTAATTTTAATTCTCCTTCATGTAGACTTATGGTATTCCTTTGCTCTTTGGATTGAAATAAGAGTTGAACTATGAGTGTTTGGTTCATTACTCCATTTTTGCATTTAATTTGATCATGTGGTTAGCCACATTGAAAGCACCATTTGGGATCCTACACAATATTGTTTTGCATAGGTATAAAGGCTCTAGAAATACCATCAACATCATTTTTTTGTGCATAAGGTACTCTATTATATGTGAGATAATTTTGTGCTTATGTGCCACCTTGGTAAATAGGTCTACTTGACTAGTATTATTAAATGGAGTGTTGATGAGGTTTAGGGTGCTGCACTTACTACCTTTTGAGGCAAATAAGCTCATTTCCAAATATTTTTAGTAACATTTTAACCTCATTAAATTCATTAAGGGAAATAACAGATGAATTTATTGGGCTCACTGTGGTGGGGATAGGTGCTAACATAGGTTGCATAGTTGGTTAGCTAGGAAGAGGCTTTGTGAGTAGAGGCATGGGGGGTCTAGGCATAATTTTCCCTACTTATATCATACAATTTTATGCATTTAAAATGACTTCATAGGCTTTGGGTAACATTGTAGCTCCTATGGATTGAATCATCATAGTTATATCATTATTAAGAGATTTTAAAAAACATAAAAAAGTTGTGTTAGAGATGGCTTACACAAGGGTGGGATCATGTCCCAAACTCTTTGGAACCTAAAGTTGAAATAAACCATCATATCACGTGGGACTCACTTTATATTTGTGAACTGTTATATTAGGCACAAGTGGTCTCTTCAGTCCTTAATTTACTTTCATAGTTATTCCCTAAATTCATCCCAATTATGAATAGAATTTGGTCTCAAGCCTTAGTCTAATTAAAGTGATTTTCCTTTGAATGAAGAGGCCAATAGACTAATTGTAACATTATCTTGAGTGACATGGTGAATTGAGCATATATTCACAATATCCTAGATATGATCCATGGGAGAAGTCATATTCTCACAAATGAAGTAAGATAAGCTTGTAAGGGTTGCAACTAGAATGTCATCATATTAGTAAAGAATGGAAGTCAATTAAAAGGCAAACAAAATTGATTCCTCTACATAGCCATGAAAGGGATTGGGAATAATCTTCCTCTAGGTGTAAGAAATCTTTCAAATGAAGGTGTAGACTGAGTTCTTGGAGACGACTGCCTTGAACCACTACTTATTTTAGCAAGGGATGAAGATGTTCTTACTCTTATTATTCTAGAAGGCACCAGAATATCAATGAAATGGAAATCAATACCCTTCATAAATGATCTTATTTGTCTTGGAATGTTTATAAGGGATTAATCTTTATAAACTAGAAATGCTTGGAGTCATTGGGTGATCTTACTGAGTGTTTACAACACTTGTTAGCTAAGGGTAACACCAATTCTTTATCTTTTCTTCAAATTTGTCCCATCGAGCGTGCTATAAATTATTATCATTCAAAACATGCACCCATGGATAGTCACCTATGCAAGAATGTTTTACAGTAGGGAATAGAGCATGAATGCCTTATGTAGGGTGAAAAAGTGTTCAACATTAGACATGGAAGTGTTATCACTCAAGCATCAATTATCTCATTGCAATGATGGGACTATCCCTAAGGTGTGGAACTCTTACACTCCTTGGGATGAGCCTTCAAAGTAGGCTAGATTTAATTTTATTCTAAGTGCACTTGGTTTAAGGCTAGTGTACATACCTAAAGAGTATAAAGGTAAATATACTGCTAATCTAAATCTAAGATTTTTGAGGGAAAAAAGAGGGAAAAGGTAATAATTTTCTAAAAAATAAAAAGGTGATACATCAAGAATAGAGAAAACACTTCTACTACCATAAACACACTATAATCTTTTGAGAATAAGACATTATCAAATATACTCCACAAAGGACACTCTAAATGCATAATTATTTCACATAAAATCATGGTGATGAAATATAACACTAAGAGGGATGATAAATGATTCACATACAATGTCTACATAGACTCAAATTTATACAAAATGTAACTTGAAAGTGAGTTTTGAGTTCCACACAAAGGTGTTGGAATGGAAAATAATGAGAGGGGTGAACATTACCCAAAAATAAGGATCAATAAACATAAATAAAACATAGAGTCTAAGAATAATTTAAGGATGTAAACTTAATTCTCATTAACATGCAAGGTTTAGTCAACAAAAGTGATTTTAGAGGGAAAATTTTGACAGCGTGAGGTTGCTAAAAATGTGTGAAATTTTTTTACAATGAAGAAAAAGGATTTTATAAGGGATCAATCCATTTTTAATTAATGTGCCACTTGGGGTGGTAGATACAACTTTTTAATTTATTACAACACCATGCTTATGCTTCTTGAATTTTATCTAGTGATTGAAATCTGAGATTTGGTGGTAGGGTTCCTTTATATCCACATGTGTGTCTAAGAGTGGAAAATTCCTATAAAACTCAAAGGGGTAGCATTTGATCATGTTCAGACATCTAACTGTTGCTTTTACATTTACTTACTCTGATAAGGCCTTAAGTGTTGCTCAATTTCTTTTTCGACTACCTCTTTATACCTTGATACCACTTGTCAATCATTACATGGGTCTCCCATAAACTACCACATCATTTCTTTAGATGTGGATTCTATGTTAGTATACAAAGTAGTATGTCCATAGCATATACCATAGTTTATAATATATGAGATCAAAGAAGCAAAAATCTAAAATTTGGTGTGGGAATTCATCATGGAGATGTAGGGACCCTTTTGAATAGGAATGCACATGAAGATGAAATATCCTAGGTAAACTTATTACAATTTAGAAATGATTCTTATGCACCTCTTCTTATGTTATCTAAAGACTAGGGATCTTTATCCTTTAACTTGCATGCAATTTTAGCTTCTATGATAGAGGCTTCATGCATGGGGTGCACATCAAGAATGCCTAGTGGGTGTGAATCAACACTTAGTAGATGCACATATCTATGATGAGTACTTTAGTAATGGGCATGGGCATGGACATGAGACATTTGTGCATGATTTTATTTAAATAAATTGACACTTCATAGGTACACAAATCTTCTGTAAGATTCTTGTGAGATCTATGCAAGTTGGGGGTGACTTAAAAAGTTGAAAATACCAACATGTAATGAATATAATTTATCATGACATAAATCATGATATTGTTAAAAATTATGTTAATGATATCTTGGGAAAATCAAAGACTAGAGCAAGATAGCCAGATGTGTTATCTAGAATATTTGAATGCCTTCATGAGTATAAAGTAAGGCTTAACCCTAAAAAGTGTGTATTTGTCATCACTTCAACCAAATTTCTAGGCTTATTTATCTCTTATAGGGGTATTGAAGTTGATCTAATCAAGATTAATGCCATTACCAAAATGTCACCTATGTCTACTTTGAATTAGCTCCAAAGTTTATAGGATAATATATAGTCCATCAGGTGCTTCATTTCTTAATTGGTTTATCAATGCCATCCATTTACCCAATTAATGAATAATAGCACCACATTTTCATGGAATGTTGACTACCATAAGGAATTTGAAAACTTGAAAGAATACTTGGCTAATACCTCTATTATATTACCACCTACAGCAAAAAATCCATTACTACTCTATTTGTCTACAACTAAAAAATGCCTTTGGGGCACTTTTGGCCTAGCATGATGAATAAGAAAAAGAACATGTTGTATAGTACCTAAGCTTCACATTGGTTGAATATGATCACAATTATAAGTGGATATAGAAATCTTGTTTAGCCATGATATTTGTAGCCTAGAAGTTATGGTACTACTTGCTTAAAAATAAGACCATCATCATAGCCAAAGTAAATTTTCTCAAGTATCTACTTTTAAAAATAGCTTTACAGGGCTGCATGGATAAATGGATCATGATTCTAAGTAAGTTCGAGTTTGAATATGTTAATCATAAGGCCATCAAGGGAAAGGTGTTTGTAAACAAAATTGCTAAAGTTCCTTTTTATGATACTTAGCCAGTCACCTTTGGGTTTACAAATAATTCCACCACAACCATATCAAAATCACTTCTTGAAAAGTATCAGTGGAAACTCTATTTTATTGGTTCCTTCATGTCTCATGGATTAGGACTGGAAATTTTTCTATCACACCTCAATGGGATCTCATTCACAAGTCATTTTGGATAAACTTTCCTTATACCAATAACATGGGTAAATATCAAGCACTCATTGCAAGGCTTCATCTAGTGGTATAATGAAATATCCAAAATTTACTAGTTTATGAATATTCTCAGCCTATCATCAATTAGGTTATAAACAAATTTCAAACCAAGGATGAGAAGCTTGTGTTTTACAAAGACATGGTGAGCATTTTAAAACAATAAATTACTCATCTTTAGTTTAAGAAAATACCTCAAGCCAATAATAGAATAATATATTTCATAGCCATGATTGGTTTTATGATACAAATTATAGATAAGGCCAAAGATTATCAGTTCCTTGTTAAAAATATTCTATCCCCAGCCCACAAACCTTCAACTATCAAGATGATTTGTGATATTATTGGTCCCAGTTCTACTTAGTATGTTAAACTATAAGATTACCTTCATGACCAAACCATTCCACGTAACCTATTTAAGAAAACAAAAAATCATTCATCCACCAAGCATCTCATTATACATTACTTGTACCTGCACTCTATTGTATAAGCTTTGATGTAACTTTGCTTTGTTATTTAAACTTGACAGAATTTAGATTAGTGTTGAGGGAATATCATGAAGGGGTTTGAAGGGCCCACATTAATGGGGTCATCTTTACCAAAAAGCTATTATGTATTGTTTATTATTGGCTAACCATGGAAGTTGATACCACTGCATATGTTAAATGGTGTTTATAATGTCATAAGCATGATAATATGATACATGTTCCATCTCAACCACTCAAAGCACTTACCATACCATGGCCATTTTTAATGTGGGGACTCAACTTCATACAAAATTTTAACCCTACCTCCTCATATGGCCATAAATATATCCTTACCACTAAATAATACTTCATTAAGTGGGTGGAAACCATTCCCATAACTTACGTGATAGGCAAACAAATATCCAAATTCATTTTCAATCAACTCATCTACCACTATGGTATCCCCTCTGACATTATATCTAATAATTGTGGTTTATTAAATAATAAGGATACCAAATCCCTTTGTGAAAAATATAATATTACCTGACATTTTTCCACTCCATATTACCTGTAAGGAAATGACCAAGTAGAGGCATCTAACAAAACCATTTTCAAGATCTTCAAGAATATCATCAATGATGTTGGCCTAATTTATACTTGAAACTTTTTTTCACCCTCTAGGCATATTGAATAATTTTCACACTCAATAAGAGCCACACCCTCTTCCCTAGTTTATGGTACCGAAGCCATTCTTCCTTTCAAGATCAATTTGCCTTCTCTCTACATTTCACTAAAGTATATCCTCAATGATGATGATTATAGAGTATCTCATATGTAAGAGATGGAATTACTAAATGAAAAATGAATGGAAACATTGAATATCCTTTAATCATATCAAAACTATTTGCATGGTCAATATAATAGGTATATCTAACATAAATAATTTGAGCATAGTGATCTTGTACTTAAATAAAACCATAAAAACACCAATGTTTAAAATAATAAAAAGGGAAACTATAAACCTAACTGGTTAGGTCCCTATATCATTAATTCTACTTATGGTTCTAGGGCATATAGGTTAGATATGCTAGAAGGGGAAGACCTTAAAAAATAAATGAACACAATAAACCTCAAAACACTTTTTCACTTGAGTGATCTGAGGTATTGTATATGAGGATTGTTTACTTTGTGTTGTGACCATCTCCTTAAATACTACACCATACCATATGCATTTACTACCATGCCTTTCCTACTTTCCTCTATTTCTAATCTCCCATCCCTATTTTAACCTTGGTTATGATCCATTGGTACTTCAAACAACATTAGTGGTTGATTTTAAAGGTAGTTTTAGTAGATGATTCACACTTGGGACTATACAATAGATTATTTTAAGTGGTCATCTCTATGAACATTATGACAGTGGGTTTAGAAATTACATCCTTCAATTTTGCAAGTTTTATACCATTATACCTTGCCATACCTTTATAATTATGCCATTTGCCTATTTGAAAACTTGATGTTACTTAGTCATATTCCTTTTTTTAGGGTGAACTACAACGGATTAACGTCCATTTGGACTATGTAGGTAGTGTTCAGTATTTTTTGAGGTCAGCTTGACCACCCTTATTCCCATGATCTTACCATTTTATGAACAATGTAAGCCATGTTCTCACCATTTAATGAACATTATAAGACATCTTCTTATTTTTTTGTGAGAATATAATTCCACACTCTCATTATTTTATGAGTTAACCCTTCCCATATCTCATTGTCCTCCATTGAGTTGAGATTCATAAAAAACTCAAAAAACATGGAAATATGCTAGAAAACTCTTAAACAAGCCTAAAAAATTATGTCTTTCAATTTATATCCATGTTACTCAGGGCATACATCTCCTAATCAATAGGTATAACTAATGACTTCACATGGGTCACATCATGACCATTTAAATTTGCCTTTAACATTTCTCGATTATGTTCCCTCCCATTCATGGGAGAACCACATCAGCCTAAGGTCTTCATGAACTATATAGGTAGTGTTTGGATGTATGGGGCATCCCAGTTCATCTCAACTAGTATCCATAATTGAGTTCATTTTTTGGTCTTAGTGACTATTATGTGTCATCCATTTATATCAAAACACTCTTGTCATTTTACAAGTCATATGGTCTAATGTGATCACCATTTTGAAATCTCATTCTTATTCCAAGCCTTAGATGTAGTGAAGATTATGAATTACCAACCTTTTTCATTTTTGAACTCTCACCTTTTGTCTTTCAGTGTGGTTTTGTCCTAAACCACTCTCTCATAGCTTCATGAGTTTGTGTGCCTAAAATTATCATAATCATGAGTGCTAACCCCTATTGTTTCACACTCTCACCATTTTATGAGCCCAATCATATTCTCCTATATAATCACTCTTTTAACTTGTCATAATTCTTCTTCTCTTCCCAATTCTTAGGAGAACTACATTTACCTTGAAGTCCATGATGTAACATGTAGGAAATGTCCATTTTCCTAGGACATTTGGAGTCAGTTCGGCCACCCCTTTTCCTATATTCCCCCTTCTTGTGCCTATGGTGTTGTTGCCTAAAGCCTAGGTGAAACCTTTTACCAAGCATAATGCTTTTATTACACATGCAAAAATGATTAGAATAGTTGTTTAAGTCATTTACATTAGATTCGTTATTTGTTTTATTAGCATTAAATTAGTTTTTTTCTTGTACTGTGTCATAGGTTGTTTAGTTAAGTACTTTTTGTTTGTTCATTTTTAGTGTTGTGTGTATAACTACAATTAGTTTACACTTGATTCTTAATTACTACTTGGGCTTGAGTGGTTTAATTTTTGAATTTATATTGTGTTCTTTTCCCCTAAATTGTCATAGGTTTATTACAATATGTTCACATTTAAGTCTAGATTTATTATATCTTGTACTTGAGTTATGAGTATTTGTATTCACTCCTACACTTATTTTATCACAATATATTTACACTTTGGATTTGCTTGCTCATATACTATACCTAAGTTGATTATATTTTAATTTAAATTAAGTTTTTCCATGCCTATGACAAAATATTATTATGGTTTATCTATAACTATGATGCATAATGTCACATATTATAATAAAAATTAGGCCAAGTGATCTATCAAGCAATAATGCTAGCGGTATTTCCTTTTATTCCCAATAGAAACTAAATCATAAATAAATATTAATAAATTTTAGTTAGGAATTGCATATCCATACTAGAAGGTAGCCTAGATTCATACCATTCCCCTATGTTAGCTCATAATTAATCTGTGTTATGGATTTATTGTGTGAGCTCCCTTTGCCAATTTTCCATAATGGGTAAAATTATTTAGACTGATCACTTATCACAACCACCCTAATGGGTCAAAATCAATTGTATCAAGATCACATCCATGTTACTAGGGTAAATTCATTGTGCCAATGATTGAGGTTGCTTTTTTAGGTTAAAATAATTACTTAGACCTATGATCCACTATAATATGTCATTTCATCTTTTTGAGGGCCCATTAAATGACACTATTTTACTCCTACTTCCTTGAGGGGGCATCCAAGGTTCATCAACTTCCATCTGGGGAATTATCTTGTGACTATTGGCTTGTAAAAACTTATGGATATGAACGTATCAATTTTTAAACATTAAAATTTTCAACATAATGACTTTTTAATTATTTTAGAAGATGCTAATATGCATGTGTCTTGAAATTCCTACTTAGGGGTAAAATGTAGACACTCCTTTTCAGCCATTTTTGTGTCTAAATAAACTTCAAATAAATTTATACCAAACTATGTAAATTAAGCCTAAAAATCACTAAACATCACAAATTCATCTAGACATTAGACATAAATTTCTAGAATTATGTCATGGCTTCCTTATATGGGGTAATACCCTGTATGCAATGATAAACTCTCACTGATTTATCCCCAGTCGGCTTTCAACTAAGAAAACTAACATATTTGACCACTTAAGTGGGGTACTTAACCCAATTATTTAAATGACCAAAAGACCAAGCAAAATTAATTAACCAAGAAAATCAAATTAAATGCTTAAGTGAAAAATCCATGTAGAATTAATGAAAATATAATTTCTAAAAAGGATTTTTCAACAAATATCAAGTAATATGAAATCATGATGATGTCATCATACTCAAAGTTATGAATTGTAAAATATCAACATAAATACCACAAATATAAGAAATATTGATCCAAGCTTTCATAAATGCATAATTAAAGCCATCATTTATTACATTTGGACTCCCAACCTTGACCTTAGCTTAACTACACATGAGTTAGAGTTCTATAACCATTATTAACAAAGATTTTGTATGAAAATAAATAATGCCAAATTATTAATGGAAAGTTTCATTTCTAACACAAGCCAAGATCCAATTTCCAAGGGGATAAAGAGGTGGTGCTTCTCACAAAGCATTAGTGTCATCAAAGATCATTTTTTCACCATACCGAGCACAAGCCTTTTCTGACAATAATTTCAAGATAGAGTCACTCTAGGAAGGTAAATGGTATTATTATCTTCCATTGGCATATTTCTTTATTTTATTATCATTACTCGCCCTAGTACTCAGGCGTAGAATGCTAGTTATCATTGATTATTTTGGTTTATCCACTATCAAGATATTTATAACATCATCTTTGTAATTTTATGCTATAGAAGAAGGTTTCCCTTACCAAAACATAAGCTAAGTAGGTATGACATAGCTACATAGGTAGGGATGAATATATGAAAATTATAGATTAGGATAAATATTCCATTGATAGTTAATAATACATTATAGAAAAGGAAAGTAGGTAGGACAAGAATGTGGCTCTATATCAAGAATTAAGTTTCCCTTACCTTATTGGTTAGGGCATAACTAAGTAGGTAGGGAAAGAAAAAAGATATCTATCAGGAAGCAATATTACCTTGATAGTTATTCCTTAATCCAAAAGGAAAACAAAGATAGCCATTGGGAAGGAAAGCTTCCCTTGATAACTATGTCTTACTTCATTTCTATCTATAGAGAATGTAATCTTCCATTGGTATGTTATTGGGTGAAGCAAAGCTAGATATTAAGAATCTAAGCTTCTCTTGCCTTGCTCCTTGGCATAGATGAAGTAGGTAGGGAAAGATCTATCCCATCATATTATGTATATGTTACATCCTTATTAGCAAAGGACCTATCAATATTTTAACCAATTCATACCTAAGCTGCTATCTATATATATAACTCCTTATATTTATCTTGACCAATGACATCCACACTTGAGATTAGAGATTAATAACTCCAATATTTTGGCCATTTTTCAGACTTAAAATTCTAAAAAACTAAGTATTGACTAGAATGAATTTTGAAAAAATAACTTTTAAATTGTAAATCTTACAACTTTGGAATTGATTTCATAAGATGTAGAGTGACCCTATTTTGTTATATTTAGTAAAATAAATTTAAAATATAAGAATATAAAATGTAATATAAATTAAATGTAAACTTATTTTAATAAATATATCCTAATACAAACAAAAAAAACCACCACAAGATGTACTACAAATCAAAGGTTGTATTCCCTTTGCTAAACGGTGTACACCCTTTGTATTACATAGGGCATACACCCTTTGATAAATGGCATACAAAATTTGTACTACATAGGTTGTATGCCTTTTGCTCAAGGGTGTACATCCTTTTTACTACATATATTGTACACCTTTTACCAAAGGGCATACACCCTTTCCCTTCAAAATTTTCAATTATTTACATTTCCCTTCAAACAAGATTTTCAAATGGCGTACACCCTTTGTGAAAAATGGTGTAAACCCTTTAGGCTTGGGACCAACCCAAATCAAGTTTTCTATGGGTTTTTTAAAAATAAGGGCATACAACCTTTTGAAAATGGCATATAACCTTTACAAATTAAATTGTGTGTGTTTCATTTTGTCCACTTTTGTATACCCCATCTTTGTGCATCTGGCACCATATATAGGAGAAAGGATAAAATACCATGTAAATATGGGGAATGCCAAATAAAACTCCTTTGAATGGACTCACTCCAATAAAAGTGAAATATAATTGGAAAAATAGCCAATAGAATAATATTTTTATAAATAGAATTCAAAGCAAAATATAATTTACAAAGATATTGGTCATATAAGTGTCATATGTGGCTGGCCTACTTAGAGGTTACCTAGCATTAAATGCATGTTTATCTTTATTATAAGCTTATAGATGTGAACTAACTAACTAAACTTATTATAAAATCTAACTACCTAAGTTAATTTAACTAAATGTGCATATTAAATATTACATAAATTTGAAGTGGTAGTGTTTAATCAATTAGAGGCATCCATTACTTTGAATGGGATAGGGGCACGTTATTTCCACATAATGGATTTATCTATAAACAGGTGTTTAGGGTGAAATAATTTCATCGTAAACCCTATTTTGATTGAATACCATAAAATTCTCCATGTGATTTTCATCATTTTATGACTTTAGCTACCAAGTGGGACATAATTTTGTGCTTCCACTCATTATGTCAAATGTCATGCATAATTGAAGCTAAATTAGTCCTATGTAGTGAATATCATCCATATTATGTCAATTTGGGCTCCCATTACATGCCATATAAAACCTATAAAGTATTTTATTAAATCTCACACATAGTTGGGGCCAAAGTATATTTGTGCAATAAATAATATCTGCATTATGTCAATTTAAGCTCCCACTACACATTATATATAACCAATAGAGTATTGTATTAAATCTCATGCATACTTAGGGATAAAGGGTCCCATTGAATTAAATCATGTCTCTTTATGTCAATTAGGGTTCACACTATAAGACATATTGAACCAACTAAGTATTGCATCAAATCTCACTCACAATTGGAGCCAAAGCAGCCTAATGTAGTGAATCACATCCACCATATGTCAGATGGGGATACTATGAAAAATGAATTCTTATTTCCTATTAAGAGTTAATTTATATTATAAATATCCATTTAAATATTAATTTTCATTCAATATTTCATCTATTTTGTAGCACACAATGAATGCATAAAGCCACAATCAAGGACATGTTCAAATATCCACAATCCAAATAAGATAAATACATACAAAACATGAAGTAAGAAAGAAAACATGAAAAAAATGCATGAGTAAGTAAAGATAATTAAAATTAGCAAATTTTAACATGAGTACATTTATAAACTTAGGTATCTAGTAATATATCAATGTGAAATTAAGTGAGCTAATGAGTTGTGTAATGTAATGTATTGAAGCATGAAAGATACAAATAGTCATCAAATGGTAAAAATTGTAAAGAAGGATGCCCCTAGTGAACTAGTTGTGATATAAAGTTGTAGAGATCATCTAATTGGTTTTAATTTGAAAAATAAGAGCATGTGTTCACTAGGACAAGTTTGTTGTAATCAGACAAGAGTGCAATGTGTTATTATTTGGGTTAGAGCAATTTTATGTATGCAAAATTTCTTTGCTTTAGACAATATCACCACTTGTAACTACATCTATAAATGACAACCTATATGTTATGCAGCTCACTCAAGTACACTTTTGAAGCATATTTGTTATTAAAATGGATATAGAATAATACTGCATATATTGATCATAAATCAACTATTGTAAATTAACTAAACAAAACATACATGGGTTCTGGTTTTAAGAAATTTATGTAATATATATATATATATAGAGATATATATATATATATATATATATAGATATATATACATAGATATATATATACATATATATACATAGATATATATATATATACATATATATATATATATACATAGATATATATATATACATATATATATATATACATAGATATATATATACATATATATATATATATATATATAGATACATATACATATATATATACATATACATATATATATATATATATATATATATATATATATATATATATATATATATATATATATATATATATATATATATATTGTTTTGTACTTTTTCATATATGAAACTTTAGAATGAACATACTAACCAATGAATCCCATAAGAGCCTCACAATCAATAGGTCATGTATCAAAAATATGCATGGTGAGCTTTGTATTATGTGTTTGTGTATTTTGTAGTCTCAACTTCAAATATGAAGTATGATCTTGTGATATAACACAATCCTTATCTATAGGAGGATGCCCTATGATGTTCTATTAATGTTGCACAATACTATGGCATTGATACTTTAATGCAACCACATGTGTATCATGATAATCATGTAAGTGGTTTGATCTTTGTAGTACTCTAAATTTATTTATTATTGATAACTTCATAGTTTCAATACTCAAAAAAATAATTAGTAAATAATTACACTATGGGATCTTCGTGAGATTGTATCTTTGTATTTTTCATAGATGTACTAGCATTAATGATGTTTATTTCTATTAAATCCTACATCTGTTAGTAATATGTCATGGTATTATATGAAAATAAAAAAGGTGTCTATTGATATGGGTTTTACACAAACCACATAATGTTTTGAGGTATTCTCTAACATTTTAGGATCAGTGAAAAGATTCACTCCAAGGCATGATTTATGTGGTATTTGGTTTTGTAAATAACTTGGTGGTGGAATAATGGTGAACAATGGGCTATTTACCTTGGATAGTTCAGATATATGGAGTCTAAAAAAACTAAATTCTACTTGAAATGGTTGAGTAGATTATAACATAAGGTGGACTAGATCAAAAGAAGTATAAAAAGAGGGAATTCTAGAGCATAAAAGAAGGTTTGTAGACCAAAGATAGATGAAACCCTTCCAAAATAAATCTTACACTATAGGTTGGAAAAGTGGTAGGTAATTAATTATAACTTTAGGTTATTATCACAAAACACACAAACATGATTAAGATTCCATGGAAACAAATAAAATAAACTTCATTGATCATAACCAAAGGTTGTTGCCAATGTATGATTAAAATTACACACCTTCAAAGATATATTATGATTAATAAATAGAAAGAATTAAAATTATCTATAAATGAATATAAATAGCTGTATTGAAAACACTTTAACATAACCCAAAGATAAACAATACCAAAATGATGAAACTTCTTCAATGAATCACAAGGTTTGGAGAAGAAAAAAGAATGCACATAAGATAAACTTGTAGAACAATCCATAGAATTTATTATTCACCTTAATTACCAAAATTCTCTTTTATTTGGAATTTAAAGGATACAAATATATATAACTTTTGATGGGGATGCATTATCCTCCAATAAAATTTTAAATTTACATCTTCTAATTTAGGAAGTGTCAAAATGCATGCATACTATGTATTTTTACAATATAATCATAAATAATACTCCTTCACTAAAAGAACTCTTAAATACAAAAAATAACACACAAAAAAATACACTCAAATTACGACTTAGACATGAAATTATATTAAAAAATACCTATGGTGTTGATATGGCACCACTTAGAGATGAATATTGCATGCTTGTGGTAGTCAATGTAGTTAAAGTTGTAATTAGAGTTGCAATAGAAGTAGATACTTAGGTGGATGGATGCACTAGTGGAGCCATGACTAGAAGTGTTTCATGAGATGTGGTGTCTAATGAAATAATTGAATTAGTTAGTGATATAGTTGTAATATTGGAAATAATAAGTGGGACATAATCTAGCCCTATTGGAGTTTTCACCACCATATACTATTAACCAAATTTGGCCCACACAAAGATCTTTTGCTTAAAAAAGGGTTGAGAAGATGAACAGATGTTATAGATGGAATGAGAGGTCTAAATATCTCATATTGATTATCATGTGCTTTTGAAAAACTTTAAGTTAGCTTAAGGCAAAAATTTGTTGATCTTTGAGGAACAGGTTTGAAAGCAGGTCTTCATGGTGTCCGATAAGTCAGGATCATCATTAGAGATTTCAAAGATCAATTAGAAGTTCAAGCACAAGTTTTTAAGGAACTAGATCATCACCAAGATGCCATGTAAGAATGAGAAGGTTAGTTCACTTGTGTATTTTATTACTTTGATCATTAACTCTCATGAGCCAAAATATTTTAGTGCCATGTTTTTCTTCAACCCAAGATCATATCCTACAAATTTCATGTCGACATGAGCTTGCAAACCTAAGTTATGGAAATTCAAAGTGGAGACTAAAAAGTAAGATGTCCACATGAATGTCAAATTTGAGATCTGTAAAGTAACCATTTGGGTTCAAAATTCCTTAAAAGGTTTAAAGTTGATCAAAATCTAATAGTATAAATGAGCTTGCATAATAACAACATAGATCTAATGGTTCATGTTTGGGTCAAAAAATTCAACAAGTCCCTAGGTTAAAATACCTTAAAGAGCTACAAGTTAAAAAAAATCTAATGGTGAAATTTCATGAAACAAAGATCCAATGGTGTGAGCTCAACTGGAAAAAAGGTGGGTCTGAGATAGATCAAATATCATCAGTGTTCAATCATACCAAATATTTGATGGTGTAATGTTACTGACAAGAAATTGGGCTATGAGATATATGGTATATGTGAGCTTGTACATCTTAATCCAATAGTGCAAGATTGATTCAACATGTCAAAGGATCTTGGGTTAGTAGGAAATCAAGGATCACATGCATTCATACATCCAAATTTAATGGTTCAATTAGAGTCAATAAGTTAGCATATCTTTAGGATAATTAAGAATAAATATAATTAGGCATAATGTAAATGGTTCAAGATAGCAATTGACAACCAATAAACAAAGGGGAAATCCAAAGAGCTTCTATTGAAGGTCAATGAACCAGTTCTTGACCTAGGTGAGAAAAATATTAAATAGACATATCTCTATTAGATATCGGTCAACAATAAGCATATTCATATAGGTAATATGGTTAAGGATAAGGATTCATTACCATTAAAGTTTAAATAGGACCTCTAGTTGATAATTTGGAACCTATCGACCTTGTTGTAGGGTCATTCTATTGACATGTTCATTACTTTGAGATGGAATATCCTTGTATACAATATATTCTCATCTTTCATAGGTTTTAGATGTATAATAGGTCTCTTATGGCCTAATACAAAGATCAAATATGGACTAGTGATTGTGAAGCAAGGTCAAGCAATTTGCAAGTTTCTATGGATATTGTGACTATGTGAAAACCAATAATTAGATTGGTTGTCACTTATATTAAACCTGTATCCAATATTGGATAAAATACATATGAAAACATGATCATGGAGAGGTGTCTCTCCTATCATTATGGTCACATTTTCAATAAAAAAAGGTATCAGTGGTCACCCAAATTAGATGTGACATAATCTGTCAATTCCAAGACATGGTCCTCATCAGTAGATTAGATAGATATTGACATGGAGTTCCAATAAGGACACCATTTGTATGGATAAGGATACTGAGTATTCAATTATTTTACAAAACATTTATTTGTTGATAAGGTTATGAATTAACATCCTTGAACTTGTGCTAATACATCATAATTCCCTGTCTCTTTTCCTTTTTCTATATATGTTCTAAATTATACCACATGTAACACTATCTGAAAGTTTTAGACAAGAAATATCTAACATTTTAGAGATTAGACTCTTATGTTTTGGCTTGCTTAGGCTATGCTAAAATTTGTACTATAACACCTTTTGATGTAATAAAGACTGAATTCCATCATTTTACAAGCTAGATTTAAGTGTGTCCTATGAATTTAGTTATTGTAGTTAAGTGAATGTATGTTCCTTGTCTATATCTAAGTTTTATCACCTTTATGAAATTCTTGTTATCTCTCATAGATCATTATAAGTACAATTTATAGTTTGATGTTTATCTTGAAAGTGGATATTAGCCCTCTCATGTTAGTTTGATGACTAATCAATGCCTTATTGTGAAATATTTATGTGGGACTAATTTTATTTGGCCTTGAATGTATCTCATAGTGTGTCTTGTGAAAATTATAAGTTTTCAAATTATTGGTGCATAAACTCATTTTATATGCTTTCATTTATTGTTGTTATCCTCTCTCCCCTTTTCTAATCAATTGTTAGTTTAGGTCTAGTTAAGGTGATAGATCCAAAAGGAAGCCAGCTTTCCTTAGAGGTCTGACCAAAGTTTAGATGACCTAAAACCTAGGGTCAGTTCCATGTTGGACTAAATTTGTGTAAGAGGACTTGAAGAATCCCCTTATTCAGCTAGGGTACAATCTAGGACACCAACATGTACTTTGAAAATTAGAGCTGACTACCTATAAGAGGTACTGATGATGTTACTACTATAGAATTTTTTTACTCTATTGCTTCCATTTTTAAATACAATGCATTATTGGAGTCAAAATCCACATTGATGGTTTTATAATCAAGCATAAATATTTTGAACAAACTTGGAAGCTTATCCATTAGCTTTTAATGCATAACTATTGCAACTATAACTTCCACATAGAGAGTTTACATATTCACCACCTTGTCCCTAGAAAAAATAATCAATTGTAAAATCTATGGATTAGTCTTATATATTATTATTTTGATTTCAACCTAAAAGATATCAATTATATATCAGAGTAGGCCTTTAAAAAGGACTTAACAACCAACTACCCAAGAGGGTTATTCACACCAATCACTCTCATGTATTTCAAAATAGAGATAGATTTTCCCTCCTAATTGGTAAATTTATGTACTAAATCTCACATCTCTAAATTCCATTAAATTAAGTTATCTCTCTTAGTAGCCACATGATTTTGAGCCCATACAACTTCTAGTGTCATTATTAAATTTAGATGAGAATAAGCTCTATGTAATCAACCAAAAGTGGTATTTGAGTGTTAAGAGTGCTACTTGAAACTACCTATCCTTAGCTTAGCCATAGCCCTATCCTAGAGCCTATTTTCACACTTATCCAACCTTTGTACATGCCACAATCATCCTTACTTAGCCCCAAATCAATCATAGACCCTCATTTCCTAATCTTAATCTTTTGTGCCTAGTGTCTTACTAGCTAGACACTAGCACCATAATAAGGACACTCATACCACATGGTGTTAGTATTTTTAAAATGGCACTAATGTAATTTACCCTAGATTTTCAAAAATGGATATATTTTCAAAACTAAATCCTCCTAGGGTCGGCCTAGACATCTTTTATCATTTGCACAAATAATAGAACAATATATATATATATACATGATTTTTATCCCTCTAATCTTTAACTATAAATCATATGAAAAATACACATTCAAACATAAAACAAGTTGAATACAATTAAGGTTATATGTCCCTATTATGCCCTTCTACATACTACCATCTATAATAGCCCTAAGCTCATATTTTATAGATTTTCAATCTCAAGCACATTCAAGGCACTCAAGGCCAATATCATACCAATATCACTTTCACTTGGGCCAATAGTTAGTTTGTGAGAACTACATCAAGATTGATCCCTATTCAGAGTATTGGTATGTAGGAAACTCTCTTGACAATAATGTGTTGAGGATGTCCAACCCACCCTACTAACGAACACACTTTTCAACTCATACCTTAGGTATATGGATGATTAAGATTTGCATAATATATCATTTATTATAGGAAAAATATAAGGTTCTAAGACTTGTGTATTCAGGAATATACCCTGGATATCCAAACATAGGTGCACCTAGAAACTCAGGACAATCCTACATAGAGGAAACTACCACCACTTTTCTAATAATGGTGTTACTATCTAGAAGGGGTTCTGACATTGGGATCTAGTTTACAACACTCAAACCGTCTTTTATCTTAGTTTCCAATGCTCAAATCATCCATATTAGGTGTTTTCTAGCTAAGTCATTGCTTGTACTATTTATTACTATTTTTAGAAAAGTTAAAGCTATTCAATTCTATAAAATCAATAGTTGTAATTATTACATATTATTTTCTTGATTCAATTTACTCAGATATTTAACAAACATAGGATTTACACTTGTTAATTCCTAAAATTTTAAAACATTTTCACAACTCCCATGTCATCTGGATTCATTTCTCCTAAGCTTACATTATATGATTTTAAGGGTGACCTAGAGCACCACTTTGATATTTTCATGTAGCATGTTTGTACTATGTATCTAATGATTGGATTCTCACAAAGTTATTTCTATGTAGTTTAAAGGAGTATGCCTTACAATGGTTATATGACTTACCCAACCAATCTATTATAATATTTAATCCTTTGGTAGACATGTTTTAGTACACTTCTCCATAAACATCAATGAAAATATCTCATATGCTCAAGTTGCACAATTGAAACAAAAGTAAAATGAGCCTATTATGGTTTATGTCTTATGATATAATACTATATTAGTTAAATTGACTAGCCCCATGGTAGATAAAGAGCTTCAGGACATCTTCAAAGAGGGTCTTATACCATCATTACACAAAGTTATCTTGTTTAAGAAGTCTCCAACATTCATATATTTATGCCACATAGTAAAATAAAGATAATTCAATCTTATATCAATGGGCAAATTGAAATATACCAATGGATCAAAATCAATTTCTAAGAGTTAAAGTAAGCATCCATATAAGGTAAGGGCCACTAAAAATAAGAGTGATCAAAAGGCCATAGTTAATGCATCTTTAGGGCCATCTCCTCAGTTGGTTTTATCATCTCCTCCACGTAGAGTCTTCACTAACCTTCCAAAATTTCAAGCACAAGTTTTACAGTACTCTTAGAATGCAATGTCATATCTCTCCCTCCCATCAAAGAGGTTGATAAGACATGGTCTCTTCTAAATAAATATGATTCCAATGCATTATGCGAGTATCATAGGGCACCAAGCCATATAAAAAATAGATTTATTAGCCTGAAACATAAGATATAGGATTTGATTAAGGCTAACATCATTGATATGGGTACTAAATATATTCTTAGATGTATTTCTAAAACACACAACGAATGAGGTAGGGATCACTTTAGGTGTTCACTACACATATCAGGAACATCCACCACCAACTTCATATCATACTTATATAAAAATTAGATTAGGATATTTTTGATGATGATACATATTTATATACACTCTTTATGTGAGCCTACATAGATCATCATCCTATCCAAAGTGTTATGGTTGACAACAAGTCAATCAGTATCATGTGTGTTATGACACTTATATAGAATTTGGGGTATTCATATCAGAATAAATTCCCTATAGACATAATTATCAGTGGTTTTAGTGGTCATGTTTAGAGCTCCATCTAGGATTTTATGCTTCTATTACAGGTTGGACCAACACATGTGGCCACTAGGTCTTAGTAGTACCTAATGCAAGCATGTTTGATATGTTATTGGGCAGGTCATGGATACAATAGCTACAATCCATCCCATCCATACTACATATATGCCTAAAATATATACATGTAAATAAAGTGGTCAAAGTTGAGGGTTTTCCATATGAGTATCCTCTACCTATTCCATAAGAAGTTATAGTATAGTTACCAGTTACAACACAATTACCAAAAATAGAATATTTATCAGTTATAGCTTAGATCATAGTTATTATTGATAAAACACAAAGTTTAGTAGATCCAATAATACATGCAAGGTTTGATCCTATAGTATTGTCACATACACATACTCTCCCATTGAAAACATTATTCGAGAGACCCATGTGTCAGAGATATGTTATAGATACTAAAGGGCCTCCCTCTACTCACTTTCTACCAATATCAGTATTATTGAGATCTCAAAATTCTCAACATAGGGCACCTATGCCACCTACAACTTTTTCTACCATATGGGTCCCTAATACCCCTACATTTCATAGGACACCAAATTGAGTGCCATAGATTCCTAACATCACTACATGGGCAGATAAAGATATAGATCACTCGGTATAGTAGATTATGGGACCACAATTGCCCTTTCACATAACATGCACGATCATAGTTCCCTTATTTGACACAAGATACAGTGACAGTGAGTATCCCATGAGACTCATTGATTAGTATTATTTCTCTCTTCTTGTACATAATTTCCCTCTCCTTTTGCTCCTTGTACATAATGCATTTCATGTCATTTGTATATAACTTATATCCAAAAAACATAAAAATAATAAAATATCTCAAAAACATAAAAAAACATTCAAATATTACTTAGAAAACACAAAATTATAGATTGTATACATTATTATATTTACATTTATTATATTTACTAGACACTACATATGCTATCTATCTTAGTCTAGTCAATTTTATCATACATACATGCTTCACTTTTTCTTGTTAAATGCTTGCATATTATTACAAGAGTCAAGTCCACCACATCAATCTAGAAATGCTATTATCTACCCACTGAGGGAATATACATAGATACATAGGTATTCACTTGACATATTCACCCACTTGGGGGAACCTTATACATAGTTTTGATTATAAAGTTTTATCCTTATATACTATACATCCTAGTTTTAATATTTTTATATATTGCTATTGATCAAGCTACTCTTACTTAGATTTTTTATGGTTGTTACTACTTTAGATTAGGCATATGTACATCCTAGCTCTTACATATGTTTTTATTACATATTCATGCATACTTCCATTTATAGATTACCTAGTTTAGACTTGATTATATCTCTATGCTTATTATATTTTAGGGCATTTGAATACGCCATTATTCTTTGGATCTACACCACTTTTATTCACAATATGTATGCTTTGGATATGTACTCATGTCCTTGTATGTTCCTTCCTAATTGTGTATGTAGACATTTAAACATGTCCTTATCTATGGTTCTATGTCATCTTTCTTATTACTTGCATATGTAGACATTTTAACATGTCCTTTTATGTCTTATTTTTCTCATATTTAGTGACATGTGGCCATGTCCCTTGTATTTTGGCCCCTTAGCCTAATTTATGTGCCTCATGTGTTTTGTGTGTATTATTTTTTGTATGTGTCCTGGCCATGACACTTGTCTTTGATTGTTACGCACACTGGTTTTTGATGTTATGAGGGGCCTCATGCATCTACCCTTCCTACTTGGGTATCGTGATGGACATCATGCCCCATCCCTTTAGGTAAATACCTAGTTTTACTCAGATTTGTTATTATATACATTTATTACATCTACTTTAACACCCTTATGAAATTACAAACATATCATACATATTACATTACATATTTATGCTCAGATTATCTTACATTTCACTTTTATGTATGCACATTATATTAGATTATCATATAATTATCATATATACTTCAACTAACACACATTTTGCATAGATTTTTCTTTTAAGGATAGTTATTTCACAATTTTAATAACTCCACTCAAACTAGGGGAATTCATATGGGTTTGTCATAGAGATTATGCTCCTATATTTCACTCATAGTACATTTGTTAGCACATAGGCTTAGTTATATAGAATTAGACATAGGTGAACACAGTGGGAAAATAGTGACTAGAAAGTAGTATAGTTATATAGAATTTAGAGTAGAAGGACACCAATACCCAAAATGGTATACTAGCACCACTTGGCATTATTTTCTAAGATATGGTGTTACTGTCTAGTATCCTCAGTTTTAGAATAACCTAGATTGGCCAGAATAGTATAGAAAGTATAGTATAAGTTTGCACATGTTCAGTTAGAGGTTTATCAATTATACTCAATTTTAATCAAATTCATACAAATTTTATTATATTAGGGGTATGATGTGTGGCATGACCATTCCCATATTTAGTTCAAATACCTAGATATATTTTATTATATCTCAGTCCTGAATATATATACTCAAATATTAGATTTGGGGGCATGTGTATGGCATATTATTTCCATATGCTCACTTACACATTAGTTGATCAAATAGAATGATAAATTCCATGTCATTATCTATGTTGTATATACCTAAAATCTTATTCTAGGCTGCACACTAGTTTCATGCCTTACTTCATCTATAGTGGTTGGCATTCTTGACTGGCCCAGAGCTATCTAATATACTCAATGGGCCACAGAGATGACATTCATAGTTTGATATAATCATCTAAAAATTTATAATACTTAATGTAGTTTATTTTTAAATGCATCAAATATAATTAGGTGGGAAATAATAGATTCATATCCTACTTGAGTCCTTGAGCCACCTACATGAGAGGGTTGGACACACTATTAATTTAATCCAAGTTATTCACAGGTCATGATCCACTAAAAAAGGGTGGGAAATGTTGGATTCAAAACCAAATTGAGTTATTGAGACACCCACACATGAGGATTGAGAAATCCGTCATCTCAATCCAAGTTATTCATTGATTAATCACTATATACATGCACACACATAGGTTGTCACTATGTTCATGCATTGGTTCGCATACCCAGTGAGATGTATTCATTCCTTTCCTCTTTACCATATATTTACCTATTTTTACTTCTTTATTTAGTTTAGTCTTTTGATTTTTATATCTCTTAAGTAAGGACTAATTTATGCATATTTCATTTGTAAGACATGCATTGGATAATGATTCACATACTCAGACCTAGTTTCACATATTCAAATCTAATTTGATAGGATTCACCTCTTAGGTAATTCTAGGTATGCTTATTTTTCCTTTATCCTAGTCATTTTTCTTTGCTACACTTTTAGAATAAAGGGGAGGCAAATGTAATCACCCAAAAGTGGTATTTAAGTGATAAGAGTGCTACTTGAGATGACTTATCCTTAGCTTAGCCATATACCTATCATAGATCCTATTATCACACTTATTTAGCCTTAGTGTGGGCCATAGGCATGTTTAGTTAGCCCCAAGTCCTAGACCCTCATTTCCTAATTTTAGCCTTTTGTACCTAGTGTCTTACCAGTTGAACACTAGCACCATAATAAGGACACTAGTGCCACATGGTGCTAGTATCCACAAACTAGTGATAATTTATTTTACCCTATATTTTCCCAAAAAAATATGTTTTCAAAACTAAATCCTCTAAGGGTCAACTTGGATATCTTTTACCTTTCACACAAGCAACACAAAAATATATATGTATACGAATTTTAACCCTATAAACACTAGATGGAAATCATATAGAAATTAGATTGAAATCAAATAAAAAATACACATTAAAATATAAAATAATTTGATCAAAATTAATGTCATTAATCCCTATTTCCCCTTACTTCTACATCCTACCATCCGCATCAGCCCTAAGCTCATATTTTCTAGATTTTTAGTCTTAAGGACATTTAAGGTACTAAAGACCACTATCATATTATCATCACTCAAACTTACACAAAACTTAGGTGGGGGAAACTACATTATTATTAATCCCTCCTTAGAGTATTGGTATGTAAGAAACTCTCTTCAAAGTGGGGTGTTGAGGATTTCTAGCCTACCTTACTAACAAACACACTCTTCATCTCATACCTTAATTGTATGGAGTATTAGGGTTTGAAAAATAAATTAGTTATTAAATAAAAAATAAAGGGTTCTATAACTCATGCACATGGGAACAAACCCCAGATATCCAGACATAGGAGCATCAAAAAGCTCAAGACAGTCTTGCATAAAAGACACTACCACCAATATCAAAATACTACCACCACTTTTTCAATAATGTCACTACTTTATAATTGTGGTAATACTATTTAAAAGGGTTTCTAACACAAGGATATATTTTAAGACACTCAAACCAACTTTCATTTCAGTTTTTAGCACTCAGATAATTAATATTAGGTGTTTTCTAGCTAAGTCATTTCATGCACTATTTATTACTATTTTTAAAAAATTCAAAGCTTGTCAATTGTGTAAAAAATTAATGATTATATTTATTTCCTATTATTTATCTGATTTATTCTACTCATATCTTTAACAATCATAATATTTATACTTGTTAAGTCCTAAAAGGTTAAAACACTCTATTTATTATAGCTTGGCTTAGGAAATTGAGGTTGCCTTTCATATCTTTCATTCTAATGTATAATTAGGATACATCACCCTACTTAGGGTGAGATTTATCCTTTGCATAGCTTATTAAAATAAACATATCATACAACTTCTTGGTTTCATTTTTCACATTGTCTACAACTTCTTTAGGAGGCCAAATAATACTTCTTTCCTATGACCTTTGTTTAGATTGGTCATACCTCTTAAAAATTTGTTTAATTACTCCATAATTTCATCCATAAAACTATATGGGTCTTCTAGGTTTGAAGGATTGACCTTACTCTTTTTAATTAGATATAATATGTCTTCTCTTTGTTCTAGCTCAACATTTTCACCTTCTACCAACATAATCTTCCTTTCGACTTTCCTCAAGGTATTAGTTTATCTTTCAAAATGGAATCCTACCTTTGGTTTCTCAATAATTACCAAATCCTACCTAATTTATTCCTCTTCTTGGAACCTCTGAATCCATGAAGGAATGTTCACTATAGTTTTCTCTCTTATAAGTTGTGTAGATGTAGAGATATAAGGAGGGGACTATCTTGGTGGGCACAGTGAAGCTAAATTAGGTTGAGATGTAACTAAATCATGAAAATAAGGAATGTGGAGTTACCTTATTCTATGTAGTTACATAAATAGTATATTTGGTCTTCCCTAGCACCTCATGCACTAAGATTGTAAAAGCATCTATCTGGATAGTTTGTTAAATGGGCATACCTAATTATGTAGATGGCTTAGAAGGTATAGCATATGCATCCAAATATAAGTAGACACCAAGTCTTAAAAGTGAATTTAATTATTTATTCTAATAGACTATGAAATAGATTCATTAATATATGTATGAGTTATATGGGTTTAAATCCATCTTATAGTGGAAGTAAAACTCCTAGCAGATTATCTAGTAACAAGGAAGGAAAAAATTAGTGGGCCCTAGGTTATCATTTACAAAATTGTAATTTTGGATGCATGAGGCATCCCATGTAGAGTAGGGGAATAAAAAATAATATAATGTAAAAAATGGGTATCCCCTATTATGTTAACTATAGAAATTATAATTGCATGTGGCACCAAAGAATCAAGAGTTTTTATACTTACAATTGATGGTTGACCATCACTTAGAGTAGTAATAGTAATGGGAATTTATATTTTAATGATTATTTATGTAATTTCTACTGTTGTATTAAGTCTCTCTATGAGACTGGTATCTATGACTAAAGAAACCTTGGTAACCACTAGGGTATCATTGGGACTTGGCTCCCTTATCTGATCTTACATAAGACTAATGTGGTCTCAACCATATATATATTTTTTTGCTCTAGAACCTAATGTGGAGAACTTGGAGGTCTATTTGGTGATGTGAATCCCTGATTTGGAACTTTTTACCTAGTTTTTACTTATGACTATATATGTTCTTCTTCCTTCTCTCATTATGATATTAACTTTGTTTCAATATATTTAGCCTTTTCTTTCTCCCCTTTTGAGTCTTTATATAATTTATTTAAATTCAGCCTTTTCTTACTCCACTTTTGAGTCTTTATATAATTTATTCAATCCTAACTTAATTTCTTCTTATTCATTTTCCCCCTCCTTTTCTTTAGTTTCCTCCTATTCTTCCTCTAGCTTCCACTCTAACTCTTCATAAAGAGGTTCTCATCTTAAAAATAAGTTATCATTAGGAATTTACTCTTCTTATGAAAATTTTTGGGACACATGAGGGATCTTATATTTCCTTTGGTAGGTATTAAGTGGTTGCCTAACAAGAATAAGGGTTGATCCTAAAGTGGATGGAATGGAACATGAAGGGGATATAATAGTGGGAAATGGAGTTAGAATGGATGTGATTATTGGTGGAGTCACAATATGAAATAATGACAAGGGATTAGAAGAAACATAAACTTTTGAAATAAAAGAGGGAAGGCTCACCTATTGCACTAATGTTAAAGGAGGCATGGGTGTAAAATAAATGTATCCTTCTATCCTAATAGGAACTATGGATTCCTCTAAAATTTGAGGAATAATATAACTTAGATGCATGGAGAGACCTTTGGATACATTATATATACTTTTTAGGTCTATTTCCCTAGATGTACATGCTTTTTCAACAATTTCAGTCCCCTTTTCTACATCTAGTTGAGGAGGAGGCCCATGAATTGTTGTTGAAGTCCATTATTCATTCTCTATTCTTTTTAAATATTCCTCTATGATAGTAGGATCAGACCATATCCTTTGGGATAATATCATGGACATGCCAACCTTATACATCTTGGTATCAACCTTGCTATCATCTTCAAATTTTAGAAATATGGAATCATGATACACTATTGGTGTCCATAGGTAATCTTAACTTTCTTTTAATAATTCATGAGGTGTTATTTAACCTTATTCCTAGGATCCCAATACCTAAATGGTTCCCTCTACAATCATAATGTGTTATAATTTTTCTAAAGTAATTGAGGTTCTCCTATTTATTATATTGTATGCAACCAAAGCTAAGTAGGGTTAGATGCAAGATTCCTCATTTATCATCCCCCAGTTCAATGTCCACATTGTTAGATAATTTCACATCAATTTATTATTCAACCACATTATTTGGAATGTTATGTGGTATATATAGGGGTTATTACCTAGTACTTAAAATTCTAATTATAGTGCAGTCAAGGTAATACCAATAATCACCCACTTTCTTACTGCTTCTCTTGATATTTTCTACTGAGTTGGGCATGTTCTACCCATAAATAGCCCTATACACCATA
>JARHVA010005702.1:545000-592500 GCA_037957365.1 Torreya grandis
AAATTGAGGAGGACCATGGGATTACAGTAAGTACATGTTTAAAATATTATTCTATTATAGTTTAAAACATGAGTTTCTTAACTTGGTTTCATGTATACTTGTTAATTTTATAATAGTTTTTGTATTTGAATAGGTTTGGTTGCAAGTGAGCTATGAGCATAATACCCAAAATTGAACCTTGGAGTAATCCAAAGCATTTAGGATATCACCATCTACAAATAGGGCATCCCAAGGAGAGTCTTCTTTGAAGAAGGCAAATAAAGGGAGACTATTTGATGATTAGGATGTTGTAGATGATGTACTTTTTTGTATACCTATATGGAAATGTATGCATTTTGGGCATTATACATACGTGTATGATTTATTCACCTAACATTAGATACTATGTTGTTAAACATGATGTAATTTTTCTTATGACTATATGGAAATGCATATATTATTGACATTATATGCCTATATATGGTATTTGTACATGGCATTCTTATTTTGTACAAGAATATTTAAAAAAACAAATGAAGTAAATATTTTTTGAATCACTTGTGTTTAGAGTATTATAAATGATTCATTTTGAAGTATTCTTAAGGATTACAAATGTTATGAGATTGAGAATAACTTGTTAGGATAAAGTTACAAATTAGACCTAGTAATTAATTTAGCTTATTACACCTAGTACTTATTCCTTGTACTTTTAGTATCACCTCTTTTTATGGAATTGACCTTTTTCCATACATCTTTTACCTTATTTCATTCATGTCTCATTCACAAATTTATACTCAATCTCTTTCTAGTTTCCTCCTAGGCACCTACTTTGGGTCTCAAGTACAAAATCTTGGTCTATGTTTCAAGAGCTCATCTTGTTGTTACATATGGTCTTATATGATCATAACATGCCTGGTATAACTCCCTTAAAGTACTCAAGTAAAAGCATACTCTCATTCCACACCTTATGGAGACAATGCTCTCTCAATGCTTGTAGCCTTTTTTTACTGTATTTTGTCTTGTATGAAAATTTTATGATTTCTCAAGAGATTATAAGGGCATTTATAGGTACACTCTATTCTTTTTCATGTCTATGAAAATTTCATAACCAACTCCACCTCTAACTATCACTTACTTCATTAGCCTACCCTCATTTAGGCCTAATTATCCCTATTCCAAACCCTTAGTCCTATAATCTGTACACATACATATAATATCAGGTTAAAAAACATTTATTCACCTTGTACATGTATAGGGGAGCAATATTACAAATTTTCATTAAATTTCCATGGTTAAATTTCTCAAAAATATATGAAGCTTGCTAATCTAGGGTTTCCCATGCATTTTACATACTCTCCAAAGGAAAAATTTGACCTTTCCAATGATATAATTTTTTTAAAACATACTAATGACATCTAAAACATCTCATAACACCTTTTTAATGATAAAACAAACCAACTTTGGCTTTATGCCTTTGAGACTGCCTATGGGGATTTGAGCTTGCCTGTGGGGATTACATGAAGTTTGGAGTGTGAATACCATTTAAAGGTGTTTAATATGTTTAAAAACATATTAACATACTTATCAGATACTTATATAATCTTTAAACCCTCAAACACATCTTAAAACTCCAAAAATTATGCCTGCACGAATAATGACCATTATGAGACATGGAGGGGACTGTGACAAAATAGAAAGCACTTATACTTATCATATGACCTTTATAATATTATATATTGTTGTATTAGGTTATTAATACAAATCATACCAAGTTTTAAGTCATTTTGATATGTATTTTTTCCTGTAGACCCTTTTTACCATAATTTACCTTGAGTTGTCTGCATGCTTCCTTCATGCCAAAGCTTGTCTTTCTTAAAAAATTTGCATGAAAACCCTAAATTATATCACTTTTATAAGATAATATAGGTTTATGAAATCATATTATATGTTTTAAATATCTCTTCAAGGCCTAAACTGCTTCTTGGCAACCAAAATTGATAAAACTTTTAGAAATCTCCAATGGCTAGCTTTTTAACTGCAAGAGGACTAGGTCAAAACATCACGAAATTTCACTATTTATAAGAGATTTAGGATGGAATGGGATTTTTTTTTATGTCATGGATACCATTCATACCAAATTTTGTTCTTTGACTCAACCTGTAGATGCCCCAAACTGACCAATTTCTACAAGGCAAGCTCCAATGTTGACCATGATTTGACATAGGGTTGACTATACTAAAATATTTAATAGTTTAAATAATCAAAAATACATAAAAATATATTTAATGGGTATATTATATCATAATGAACCACTCTAAATTTTTTGATTAGATCTAGCATATTTTGGCCTATGGGCCCAATTTGGCAAAAGTTAGTGACGCGTCTTCTCAGTCAAATTTCACAAATGAGTCATCATCCTCTTTTTCCTTGGTTTATGATGTAGATAATTGAGGATAATTTTAAAACTCATCATTCCAAATGGTTTCAATGTACTTGATGACTTGATGCTTATCTATATACATTCAGAGTCAAATATAATAGATTCCAACCTCCTACCGTATCCTCACACATGCCAACCTACCTTCATTAAAGGTCCCAAGTCTTCCTTGTACCTATTTCCCACTTTTACCCAAGTAGGACTATAAGGCCTAGTAGGCCTAATTCATGTTCTTAAATATTATTTTCCCCTATGACATTATTTCTCACTCTTGACCCCACTCTCACACATATAATACTTATTTCAATATTAAATAATAGTTTACACAAGCTTAGACATCCACTCTTCCAAATTATCCACTTATTTCCCCTTGGATTCAAATACTAGGCCTCAAAACTACACTCTATTATAAACTTGTCCCAATAGGGTTTTAGGCTTCTTTAAGACTAGTGTTTGGCCATATCTCCTCCCATAGACTTGCCCCAACCTCCAAACCACCTTCAAAACTTGAAGTAAGGAAGTTATACATTTATTTATCATCATTGTAATTTCATTATGTTAAATTTATATGTTGTGTGAAAAGAGCATTTGTGGGTATAAGTTCGGTGGATTAGCATAATTGATCCATCTTTTCATTCCTCACCAAAAGTTTTGTCATAATATCCTCTACCTCCAACTAGCAACTTTACCTTTGAGACTGGTAGGTGAAAATACACCACTTTGATCATATCCATATAGGCAAATTATATGTGTTCTAACAATATTGACACCCACTTCCACCCTCAAGTGCATTGTCACTAATATTATGGAGCGTGAAAACACTGATAACAAATGTTGTCAAAGTTAAAGATATGATTTGATAACTTAATTTTTGGTGATTTTTGGATGAAAAAATGGCACTTCCAACACATACAAAGGGGTGAATAATTTCAAGGACCAAGTTCTTAACCTCCCATATGGCCTGGATGACAAACCCACCACCCATTTTGGGCTCAAAAACACCCTTCCTAATATAAGAAAGATGTTAATTTTCAGTCTAACTTTAGGCATGCATAAAACCAAAAATATAAGTCATATGGAGGAAATGTAAGATCCCTTGTTTGCATGTGAAAGTCCTCTAATTACAATCTAAATCTAGTCCAAATAAACTCTAAGAGAAATGCATGGCATAAGTTGTAGTAAAGGGTCTTAAAATGCATATTTTTGGCAGTGAAGAGACAACTTCTTGACCTCCAACTAGAAACTTTGCCTATGGGACTAGAAGGTGAAAATACACCACTTAGAACATGTTTATATAGTTAAATTACATGTATTCCAAAAATTGTGACACCCACTTCCACCCACAAGTGCATTTTCACTACTATTCTAGAGCACAGAAGCATTGACAACAAATGTTGTCAAAGTTCAAGCTACGATCCAAAAACTCAAAATTTGGTGCTTGTTGGCTAAAAAATGGCATTTCCAACATGTCCAGAGGGGAGAATAGCATCCAATACTAGGTTATTATCTTCCCATCTGGCCCAAATGATAAACCCACCACCCATTTTGAGCTCAAGAATGTCCTTTCCAATACAAGAAAGATGTTGATTTTTAGCCTAATTTCAAGCATACATAAAACCAAAATTATAAGTCATATGAAAGAAATGTAAGATCCTTCATGTTCATGTGAAATTCCTCTAATTTCACCTTGAATATAGTCTGAATCACCTATAAGATCAATGCGTTGTTGAAGTTACAATAAAGGAATGCAACTTTTTGGCAGGGAAGAGACAACTTCTTGACCTCTAACTAGTAACTTTGCCTTCAAGATAGGCAAGTGTAAATCCACCACTTCAAGCACATCTATAAATGTAAATTACATGTGTTTCAATAATTTTGACACCCACTTCCACCCACAAGTGCATTTTCACTAATGTTTCAGAGTACAAAAACACTTATAGCAAATGTTGTCAAAGTTGAAGTTACGATCCAAGAACTCATTTTTTTGTGTTTTCTAGATGAAAACTAGCATTGCCAACATGTCTAGAGGGGTAAATAATGTCCAGGAATAGGTTCTTGACCTCCCATCTGGCCTGAATGACAAACCCACCACCCATTTCAAGCTCAAGAATGCCCTTCTCAATACAAGAAAGATGTTCATTTTTAGCCTAAATTTAGGCATGCATAAAACCAAAACTGTAAGTCATATGGAAGAACCATAAGATCCTTCATATACAAGGGAAATTCTTATAATTTAACCTCAAATTTAGTCTAAATCACATCTATGGGTAATCTCTATTAGAAGTTACAGTAAAGGGTCCTAAAATGCAAATTTTTGGTAGTGAAGAGACAACTTCTTGACCTCCAACTAGAAACTTTGCCTCCAGGACTAGTAGGTATAAATCCATCACTTTGAACATGTCTATATATGTAAATTACACATTTTTCAACAACTTTGACACCCACTTCCACCCACATTTGCATTTTCACTACTATTATGGAGCATGGAAACACTAACAATAAATGTTTTTAGAAGGCTATAAGGAGAAATAAACTTATCGTGAGCAATTGTTCAGGAGTGCAGAAATACCAAGTACTTTTATTAAGTTTCTCTTAGCTTCAATAATATGAAATTATTTACTAGAAGTTCTAACCACGTGAAGGTGGAAGCTGATTTGACACCACTAACCTACAAAAAAAAATAAGTAATTAAAGATGAAATTTATGCACGTACTACCTACAAAATCAAAAACATTTGGTAAAATTGATTACATCTACATTTTACAAGTCAACATACCTATGAATTTTAATCCAATGAACCATTTGGATCTACTCTAATCTTGATAATATCAATAATAGCTTCATGGTCTGACTCACAAAATTCTATAGATTCTTGTTTCTTAGCCTCCCATGATATTTTTATAATTGAATATTCATTGTAAGAACCAAATTGGAATAGTGTAGAATCTTCTTGTGAGTTTCACAGTCTTAAAAAAACCATATATTTGAATTTTTTCATAAGATATCATTGAATCCAAGTTCCAGTGACTACCATAGACCCAGTGGGATAATCAATGTTTTCTCCATCTACAACCGAGGAAGTCAATTTTTTATTTCCATCTACACACTGACATAAGTAGTAATTTGTTCCCTCTTCATCGTCCTCATCTATAATAACTACAAAACCATGGATTTCACCATAAAAAACAATTTTTAATGACATTATGAAGATAGATTATGAGAATAAATAGTACATAAATATTAATCTTCTACCTAGCTTTACTAGATTAGATATATGGTCAAAGTCATGTGAGGATGTCATGTTAGTAAGTTTCAATACTAGTATAACCTGATATGTATTGATTGGAATTAGAGGTTTACAACTCTAGTCATCCACCCACTCTTATGACTCACACTCATTCTAAATAAATTCCATGCATTCAGAACAAAAGCATGTCAAGCATCACGTATGAATAGTCTAAGAACTTGCATTTGAGCTACGAAATGAGTGGATCTCACTTGAACCTATTAGAGTCATACAATACTCATAGTTTGCCAAGTATTTTTACTCTATTAACCAAAAATATCTTTGAACATTAGAATTTGATTGACCACCATGACATATGTTCTCATCACACTAGAGTTTTTGCATCAATCAAATTAGCAACATTGTCATATTTTAACTCCTCCCTTGCAATGGCTCTTTTTATACATGCTCTAGCACCATCATGCTCCAATTTTCCATGGCCATCCTTAGTGAAAATCCAAATATGTTCTATAATAGTGGTAACATGCATCTTGCTCAACTAATAAAACATCCTCACATTCTTGAATTATGATTTGCAATTGTCTAACCAAATGTAATGCTATTTTAAATTAATGTTCCTCTAAGTCAATTATCCATAAAACTTATCAAAATAACCTTGTACATACTTTGTAAAATGTGATTGATCATCACTGATATATAAATGGTACTCCTTAAATATTTTTTGATCTTCCTCTATATTATCAGGTGCATGCATGAATGTTATATGCACAAATATGGCAATTTGTGTTGAGTTGTGATACTGTGATTGAACTTCCATTTGTGGTTTGAATGTGTAATTTTCTACAAAGTTGACTACTAAAAAAATAGAATCAAATGGGAATGTGTCCTTGCTTAGCTTGAAATTTTAATCCAACCATTTAGACCTATGTTTGTGCCTTTCATACTCATAAATAATTTTCTTCATGAATTTGACCATAAATTATAAAATAGGTATCTCTTTCATAACAAGCTCACACCTTTTAGATTATTTGTCATTGTTTACTTGATAAGTCACATATTTTTATTTGCTCAAACCAACTAATTCATGTCCAATTTCACTTGTACACTCCTCATGGATACATTTTTTCAATTTTTCCAATCCACCACAAATGTTGTAATTTCCATCCAAACATGTTTTCTTATAAAAGAACTATCCATCTGGTCTTTCACAAAAAAACTTTGAAATAAATTCCCTAGTTGATTTTGGTGTAAATTTTATACCACACTCCTAAAAAATGTTAGTAGTATGAAAAGTATAACAAATATGGCAAAAAACATCATGGTGCATTGAAAATTCAACATGTTTCCTACAACAACAAGTGGTGTGCATGTGATTTATTTTTACATAAAAAGGTTTGGCCATCTCAAAAAGTCTCTAACTAATAATAATTTGTAGATGTTGTGTTTGATTCATATCCAAGAAATGTTTTGGATGTGGTTCATGATTATGAGAACCAACTCTTCTTTTCACTACATCTCTTGCATTGGGTGAAACTCTTGTATTACTTTCTGAAATTGTACAACTCTTTCAAAGCATTGACTATAGCCTTGTCCTTTCATGGAAGTCTACCAGAGAATGACCAAAACTATTTCGTATTAGGTTCATTAAGTCTTTCACATCTTACAATTGATTTCATTAATGTTTTTCTATTTATATCAAGTTTTTGACTTGTTTTTGAAATCAATCATTTTTTCCCTATTTCAGCACTTATTATACAAGTTGTCATTATACATTGAGTAACATTACAATATTTGTTTCATGATTTTAGGCATATAATATGATATGAATCATGTAGATTTTAATAAATTTTCATCATTTTCATTATACATGTTAGATTTTCTTAGTCCTAATATGTACATTATAGGTCTCATCTTGAGTAATTTCATCAATGAAACAAATAACTGACATCTTTTACTATCATACTCCAATCTATGAAAGAAATTATCCCAAATTTATTGAGCCAATCTTCTTGAATGGCTGTCAGACATTTTTTTATAAATTGGTTTTAAAATATTTTCATCAACTTTAATTAAGTACTTATCTTTTCTACGCACAATTTTTAGAGGTGTTGTTATTGGTGGAATCTGTTCAAAGGGTGTTTCAAAATCATTATATGTTTCGATGAAATTTTATTAATTATTTATTTCTTCATTATGTGTTTCCATGAAATTTTATTCAATGTTAATTTCATAATTATTTAATTCCATTAAATTGTATTCATTGTTTGTGGGTAAAGTATCATGCATAGGCTCTTCATCAACATAATCAAAAACTTTAAACTTTGAATGTGAATTTTCAACATTATCTAATTTCCTATTGTCAATTTCATTATAATTCAATTTATTATTGTGAATATCATCATAATTCAATTCATTATAATTGATTATTGTCAATTGTCTCATTATCTAAGGCATTTGGCTCATCAGGGTTAGTGTTTGTACCTTATCTGGAATGAATTACTTGCATTCATACCTTATTTTTTCTCTAAACTCTTCTAATTGATCTGATGTTTTTTTCTTAAACTTATTCCTCCTCCCTAAACTTGAACTGGAGCCCATTTTGACAAAATCAACCAATAAATTACTTCAAATGTGGGGTCCAAAAAAACTACAACCAAGAAAGTACGCATAATACGTAGGGAATGTCTGTGGAGACAACAATCTTGATTATGGATAAAAATAGACATTGAAAAGTGATTTTTTATTTATAGTTCAAGGAATGCATACACATCATATGAACACATACATGTTCCTATAATGCATACGCATTCCTTGAAGTATAGGCATATACTATACAAACAAGCAAAAATGCTCATATTTAAGCATTTTTCCATTATAATATTATAATATGATACATAAATCCATAATATGATGCAATAACCCTATTATATGTCAAAATAATGCTATCATATCATGTAATAAGGCTCAATATGATGCAATAAGACTATCATACGATGTAAGAAGACTATCATGTGATGTAATAAGACTATCATATGATGCAATAAGATTATCATATGATGTAATAAATCTCAAATATGATGCATTTAGGCTATCATATGATGTAATAAGGCTCAATATGATGTAATTAGGCTATCATATGATGTTATAAGTCTCAATATGATGCATAAATCTCTAATACATGATGTAATAAGACTCTTGATAAGATTATGAATCAATAAGAATAATTAAAGATGTAATAAGGATCAATTTGTAAGATGAAATGAGCTAATTTTTCCCAAAATCCCATCATAGGTCCTTAAAAAACTAGGTGAATAATAGGTTCACAAATTATCGCTAATCACATTCATGAATTTATGCATTTGTGATGAAATCAAGGAAATTAGGGGTTGTGTTTGTTATAAAACTAGGATTTAGGGTTAGGGGTTTAGTGTAAAAGGTTTATACATGGGTATATGTCATGAAATTAGGGTTTAAGGGAATTAAATACATGTTTAAGTGATAAAATTAGGGTTTATGATCAACATGTCATGAAACATGACCTATTTGAGCCCTTTAAATCACATTGTAGACTCCAATTTAGGTTAAATGGGTTGAAATTGGCTAGATTTACATTTTTAATTAAATTAGGGTTAGTTAATTCATACATGTTACATCTAGATTATACAATCAATTAGGTCATAAATTTTGTTTAGGGGCTCAATTTTGCCTAAATAACGTCCCTAATTGAACCAATTGACTAATTGGTTCAATTCATGATAGATAGAATCATACTTAATTTTTTCCCAAATCATGTATATCATGATCTTATAGTTATGTCAAGAAGGGGTTCAAATTGACCTCCCATGCCTCCTTGATTGAATTACTCCTATAATTTAACCTTGTTGTGCCATGTGTGTACCTCATACACCTAAAAGTGTTAAAGCTATCAAAGATGCATCAAGTCCTAGAAGTTTTAGAGTTGACAATGCCCTAAGAGGCCAAATCCAATTACATATCACCATGTGTACCTCATACATGATTGGAAGTGTAAACACTATTAGACCTATGAGGCCCAATCTAATTAGATATGTATGCATGTGTGTATTTTGTACACACATATATTTGTGTTAGATATTTAACTATCACTTGTCCTAAAAGCATCAAATTTTTTAAAGCCTCAAGACACCCAATCCAATAAAAAATTTCCACATGTGTAGGTCTAGTACACCTAGATAAGTGTTAGAGTTATTATATATACACATCTTTGATACTTAGAAATGTTCCATCACCAAGCTAACCAATCTAAATAAGGCCTATTCACAAATTTATCATACATACATAGAAGCCAATAATGTTTAAATATTGACATTGATCTAATCAAGTCATGTCTAGTAAATAATTCACATAGTACATACAACCCTTTGACTTTCCATTACTGTATGAAAATTGTCATGTAGAGCCCTTTAAGGTCCCATCCAAATTAAGCGAGCACTAAATGTTATTAGTTTTCTACATGTATGTATTCAAATTATTTATATCCCTCTACCTTGAATTACCTCTATATATCCCAAAACTTACATTCATATTAAGTCCTAGACATACGAGAGAACACAATTCAGTAATGGACAAGCCTCAACCTCAAATCCCAAGCTAGAGTAAGAATTTTGAGAGATGTACTACTTTCTTGCAATCCACATCATAAGGTTAATCTCACTACAATGAAATATGAACAAGATGATTGAAGATATATGTATGAAATATATATAATTTTGAAACCTTCATTGAGGAGGTGAACACTGGTATTCAATTCTAATCAACCATCTATATGAGGTGAGTAGTTCATCATCCACATAAATAATTATTGGGTCTCTCTACTCAGCATCATCTTTGAGGGGAAGTACGTCTCAGACTTAGGGGACATTGTCATAAGTTTAATGTATCTTGAATAAGTTCAATAGATTTTGAGCTTGGGTAAATTATACATATGTCATACTTGGTCAATGTCAAGTCTCTTACGTAGTGCATTTAGATATTTTCTAATATATACATTCATCACTACATGCACGACATATTAAAACCACATCATCACTAATGGATACATGTGACCATTTCAATTTTATTGAGCTCAAAACCACATCTTATAAAAAATAAAATGTGTACCCAACTTGACCAAAATATTTAAGAATTTAACATGTAAATACATTGTAGGTCCATTATCCTACTTTTGTATCTAACCATCTTAATTACATAGTAAGGTATAAAACTCTATAGTATTGATAAGCACCAAGTTTTGTCTAGCTTATTTTTGATCTTGCAATTGTTGCATCCATGGTGTAGTTAAGACTAGTCCCATGTCAAAGACACACTCTTCAGATGATGTGGGAATGGATGGAGTGGTTGATGGTTATCCCATGTGTGATGGAGGGGTAGACATGAAGGAGGTGTATGGAATGGAGGATTAACCATATAGTCACAAGATATATTAATTTTATGAAAATTTTGAATAATGCATTTGAATACATTAGGGGAATCAAACTCTAATAATTGTAACAATAGAATACTCTTGTTAGACTTTCAATTGGGACCTCAAAATGCACCTATTGAATTAGATGCATTAAGTTACCTTGGAGGAAACTTAAGGGATTTTACTCAACACATTTTAATAATGTTTTTGGGATAATTCAAGTAATGATTCATAGGTATTAGCCTCCATTAGATAGCATTCTTGAAATAGATATCAAAGAGATGCACTGTTGCACCAAGGGCTAAATTCTTATTTCTACTTACACAAGATTATCTATACTACATAGTCCAATTCAATAGGTTTTCCACTTTAAAAAATTAGTTCAAAATTTATAAATAAAAGGGTTTGGTCAAATATATCAAATAAACAACAAAAGGGTAAGATAGGATTTTAGGCAAGTAGGATAATATCAATAAGAAACACAAAAATTAAGGTCAAGTAGGATTTTAGGCAAGTAGGGTGGTAATCCATATCCTTGCCCTACTAGGGGAAAGATCCCAATAGCTATGCATGTTTCAATTGTCAAACAAGGCTTTTGTTAACATGTGTTCTCTTGATAAAACATATTGGTGTATATAAATATTAAAGTGCACCAGAAGCTGAGCATGTAATATCTAACACTTGTTCAACATTTACTCTATAAAATTAAAATTCACCAATCACATCTTTCCAAGTACGAGTCAAGTATTGATACTCTAATGCACAATGATTGGTACACTAAAGGTTAAATTTTGATCATAGGTTTAAAAAATGCATTTTATGACCTCTCATAATAAAATTAGTTATATTGTCAAATTTATAATGTGTTAGACCTTGAAACCTTATTTATAAGTAGTTAAGATGACATATTGAAACATGTAAAAAAAATTAAGTCTAATGTGATGTTATGGCACCTTAATTCACTATCCAAATCTAATGTTACCTTTCCCCTAAAAGGATGCACATCTAATGGGACCTTTCCCCCACAACAAACACAAAAAATTCTTGTTTTGTTTTATGTCAAATGAACACTTATGCATTATATAATGTGTACATGCCCTTTATTACATTATATAATGCATACATGTTATATAACACATATGCATTATCTGAATTTAAATTTAAATTTAAAAACAAGCCTTTAGGCTCGAAAATAACTTGGATTTTTAAACCAAAGGCTTGGGACTATGTATTTACATCTGAGACTAAGATTTTTAGTAAAAACTAATAAATTTTAACTTCAATCATGAAATACGCTATGGATTTCAACATCAAAATTCTAAAAATTATTACAGTTATGATGAGCACATTGTCCTCTTTCTAAATGTATGAGTTTTATAATTTTTTGGCTATTTCAAGGGTTCAAACTATATTTATTTCTAAAAACACCTTTTTATGCCACTACATGCATCACCCATACATGCCTATTCATGTTTATCTAATTTGTTTTTCATTGATCTAAATTCAAAACAAATTATATGGTAACAAACTAGGCCTAATTCTACACACATTAAAAAAAATCATTTTTCATTTATTTTTGAGGTAGTTAGGGTGGGTCACATGAATGACTATCCATTTGCTGATAGTTTTCAAGATATACTTAATTATAAAATTAATAAAAAATATTCATCAAAAAAGTATTAAAAAAATTGTAACACACTAGAAGAGCTCATCTAAATATTCACCAAAGGGTTTCTAATAATATTAAATGATGCTAAAAAAATGGTGGGTCACATGGAATGGTACAATTAAAATTTTACTAAAAATAACAAGATATCCTCTTCAAATTTCAGATGTTTGACCTATTTATACTTAACCATTTTTCAAAAAAATAGTTTTTAAGAAACTAGACTCAAAATTCTACAATTCATATTTTTATACCATCTTCAAATTTTGAGTGTAGCCATCTCTAATTATAAGCAAAAGTTCACATTTTTTAAATTTTAGAAAAATCATGTCCACGTGTAGGCCCTTTTTTGTCCCCCAAGTTGGTGCACTTACCCATGCATAATAAGGTAAGGTTCAATATCAAGGCATTAGTACTTTACAGGTATTCTTAGTTACCTAAAAATCTTGAAGTCACTTAGTTTTTAGAGATATCAAATTTGTAGAGTGTACATGATATCAAGTGAGAAATGTGGTCAAATCATACTTTTCAAACTAAACATATCATTTGGATCTTAGAATTAAATGCATTAGATTTCCAATTCATGTGAATTAATTATAGCAATAAATTTTACTTCACCACCCACTTATTAATTTCTTATTTAAGTTTAAATTTTGTATTACCAACCTTTCAGTAGATTTCTTATTCCAATGTGGCATATTTTTGCTTCTTTTGTGTACCTCATCATCTTGACATGACAGATGTCTTATTTACATGCCTTTAGAGCTTATCTTTGATGATAAATATGTTCTTTTGTAATTAATTAATTCAATTGGAGATGCATGGAAACGTATCACACCTTTGTTGGGTGCTAGACCTTGTCCCTTATGCCCTTGCCTCTTTAGCCATAGGTTCCCAATAAGATACCACTTGGAAAAATATTATGGGTCCTCTTACTTGAGGTATGGAATTTATTTACTATGCATTGTGTATAATATGAGTTAGATGGATCATGACATGTGGATAAATATCACTTCACTAGAAGGGTTGATGAATTCTAACCATGTACCTTACTATGTTCGACTATGAGTACCCAGGATCTTGCCACATGGATGGATATCACTCATCTAATAAATTATATGACCTTATAAAATATATGTATTGATGTCATCCATGGGTTAGCAATAGCATGACACATGGAAAAATCTAGGTGATCTAGATGATCATTAAACTTTGTTAACTATACACATATCCATTGATAGTGATTATTGAGATGTTGATACTTGGATGGTTATCACTTATTCAGTTTTTCAAATAAATTATACTATGTTATCAATACTTGGTATCTAATTTATCAAGATGGTGACACTTGGATGGATCTCGATGATCTAGATGCCTATAATGTTTTGGACCTTTACTTAAGTATTGAATAAGTGTGAAAGAGTGGGATGCTAACACTTGGTGTAATCAACTCATAAGAATAATAAATTTGTCAATCACCAAAGGCCATATGTGCAAAAAATAAATCCAATTATATGACTTTGATGAACTCATATAAAATTCAATTATAAAATATAAAACCTTGATCATGTAAAGTAGCCTTGCATATGATCAAAAAGTTAAAATATAATACTAAAATTAACATTGTTAGCTCTGTTAGTCACATAAATCAAAAGGCTTATTTTAAAATTTGAATGCCTATAATATCAATGCTTTGAAATTTAAATCTAATAAAGCAATATGTCACTTAAATAAGATAACAAACTAGCATTAGAATTCATGAGATATGTCAATGTTTAGATACTAAGGTTCTCTTATTAAGGCACCATTTTTTTAAACATTGCCTTGAATAAAATTTCCAAAGTAAGTGGGTTGAAATTTTCCAAATGGGGTGTGTTAGGTCAAAACAGTGTCTTGATCAAATCCTTTTGGAATTGGTCTAAGCAGATCAACATCTTTAATGGGAGTGGTTGATATGATACCACATTCCAATAACTTTGGTAGAAGCATATAAGGAGATTTTGGTAAATATGTAAATTGTCTCTATGGAGGATTTGGTATATTTTAAATTTTTTCTTGGTTGTGTATTTTTTTATCATGTATAGGAGAAAATTTTTATGAGTCAAAGTACTTGAAGGGATTTTTATATGTTATATATGTAAATAGATTTCCATCATGTATAAATGTAAGACACATGTGTATTGTATAAGGTTTCCCCTATGCTCCTTATCCAAGGTAGACCCAAAATTAAATTGTAAGATTTGAAATGAATCGTGACTTTAAATACATGTATTTTATTAGGCCCTAATGTTATATTCATTGAAATAGTACCAATGAATGGTTATAACCCTTTATCTAATTTAGTAATTATTGTATTTGGTAATTTCATTATATTCATATCAACTCCAAATGTATGCAAAAATTAAATATTAAAAATATTTTATTTTGAAAAAATATCAACCAAAATCCTTTTAATCAATGTATTTAAAATTTGTAATGGTATAAATAATTTGGTAGTTTGTTCACCAATCTTATATTGATTACCTTTGTAATGCACCATTTGTATGTGAAGTGAATCGTTTTGAATTTTTAAAATTGATTTCAAAAAAATATATGAGAATGCTTACTTGGCACTAAAACTTTTGAGTTAGGTATATATCCTAACCCCCATTTGCCTTTTTGAGTAGAGGCATCAATAAGGTGAATAATGTATAATTTGTTGCCTATATGTCCCATGGTTTGTAAGTATTTTAATCCAAATACATGTTAAGAATAATCTCCTTTTTTAAATATTTATATTCAAATATTTGGCATGCTCTTGAAGAGATTTTAATTAATCCATTATGACCCTACTAGATATATTATGTCCTACATGATGAGCATTTTAAAGTAATATTAATGTCAATTAGGAATAACAAAAGAAATAAAATTATCCATTGAATAATATTGACTAGGTATTTTATATTACAAACTAGTTTTAAAATTATTAAACCTTAAAAAAAATAGAATATAAATATTAAGGAAAAACATAAACCCTAGCAACATGATTAGTTAGGTTTACATAAAATTTGACAATAAATGAGTTCACCAATATGTTTTATCAAAAAATTTAATTAAGAGAGTTTTAATCCTAATTATAAAAATTACTATGTAAAATTAAAATTCTATAGACATGAAATAAATGACACAAAATTATTTATAACTCTCTAAATTTAGAAATATGATAAAAAAGAAAAGTACAAAAGAAATACAACTTAGCTAGAAATTGGGTGTACATGACTGTAAATGCAAATGTAAGACTGACTATGTGATTATACCATGATGTTGTGAATAAGTAACAAGAATTAAATTGAATATATGATAAGATTAATATAATCATACAAAGTTGATCTAAAATGGTATCCTTAGGGTGCACCTGAATTTGGTATAGTTTTTACAATCTATGAAAGTTTGGTCCTATGTGCCTTTTTCTATTGATTCTTTGTGTGTGATCAGATTGCTGAAATTCACTGTAGAATATGTTTACCTTATTATTCACTTATAATAATATATCAATAGTTCATGAGGAAAAACATAATAAATAATAATAAGTGGTTATTGATTAAATTTTTTCTTTATCTCAACACCCCCTATGTTGAGTGTGACATACATACCAATACTCAAAAGAGGGATCAAACTCCATGTGGTTCTCCCATGCTACAATGGTTTGTATGAAATACTAATGTGATAATAAATTTTGTTGAAACCTTGGTGTGATTAAGTGATTGAATAATGACCTATGTCCTTAGAGGTGTACTAATACTTAGTTCAAAGCCATTAGGCCTATGTGGACTCATAACTAGGGAGAATAGATGCTTTTATCTCAATGTGTAGTTAGATGTTCTATTTATTTTCAATCATATGGGATTTTAGTAAAAAAAAATTAAAATTTGGATTTATAGTGATAATTTTAGAATTCCTTCAAGTGAGACTTGAAAAATATATACGATGACCTATTAGGTGAATTTTAATTTGATAAACTAGCCATTATTTGGTGGGAGGACAAGGCCAGTGGATTCAGACACTACAAGTAATTAGGATTGTCCTAAATAGTGGCCTTATTTGATGAGAAAATAAAAATAATTTGGATGTTTGTATCATTAAAATGGTAAGCATGAATTATTTTGAATGATAAATGGGAACATTTTTTTATCATTAGTCTCTTGGAGGAATGAGTCATGTGGATAAAACTAAAATAATGGCATTCAAAAGATTGTGGAATTAGGCATGAGTTAAGTGGGCATAAAGTCTGGCCACAAGTGTATTATTTTACAAATTTATGTGTCTACAAAGGGATACACATTATTTTAGGATAAGGTCATGTTATTTAGAATAGGTCAATGTATTTTGTTGTCTATAGGTGGACCAAAGTCCTTTAGGGTTTTCACCCTTAGTGTAAATTATGATAGATGAACTTTCTCATGTAGATATTGTGAGTATATATAAATATAATTGCTTTGTTGTGGGAGCCATTATGTACCTTATTATTCACTTTAAACTCTATCTCAATGATGAGGAGGAATAAATTATATAAAAGTGATGTCAAATGGTAAGGGGATGGGGTTATGCTTTACCTTGACACCCCATGTGTTTAACACTACATAAATACCAATACTTTGAAGAGGGATCAAACTCCATGTAGTTATCCCATGATACATTGGTGTGTGTACAATCTTAGTGATATACTATATGTTGGTGCAATCCTAGTGTGATTAAGTTCTTAAAACAATGACTTGTGACCTTGTTATGGTATTTAGACCTAGCTTAGGGTTAACTGGGATGTATGTAATTATAACTAGAAAGAATAAGTATTTTTTTCTCAAAGTGAAGTTAAATATATATGGAATTTACAATTAAGGGAGCCTCTTTCCGTCTAGTGAACAAATGGGTAAAAATATGCTTATGTAGTGGTATTTTTTGGATTTAATTAAATTGGGCTTGAAAAATGTGGAATGAAAAGTTAAAATGAATTTTAATTTGGGAAATCAATTGTTAATTGGTGGGAGGATGAAATTGGCATATTCATACATGATCTACCTGTGGGATTATCTCAAAGGAGTGATTTCATTTGAGGAATAGAGGCAAGTAAAAAAGACTTATGAATTAGTAAAATAATGATTCTAGGCTACTTAGAATGAGGAATAGGAACATTTAGTATCAAATTTGCCTAAATATATAAGGTCATTGCATATAAGTATAGGAATAATGGTTTAAAACCATGAAATTGAGCACATGTTAAGTGTGCATAAAGAGTGGTCACAAGTTCATTGTTCTAACATTAAATGTTAATTTTAGTGACAAAAAATATATATTTTTAGGATTTTGGTCATAAATTTTGGCTCACAACCATCGATGCACTCCATGAACTAGCAGTTGGGAATAATATAAAATCTCCCATTAGATTTATTTATAAACCAATGATGTTCTTAAATGTATATGGGAGACCATCCATAGAGGTGTGGTCATAAAACAAAATTGACAATTTTTCCAACTTCTATATCACACTTAAGAGACTTTTTTTTTACATAGTATATATGTGGGCATACTAAAATTTTACATCATAAAACATTTCTAATTTACAAATGAATATAGTGGACCAAAAATTGGCAAAGTGCACACTCCATCCTCAACTCTTCTTTTTGAACCAACCTTTACATTATTTAATATGAAAACCCCAAAATTTCCATTGTATATTTTATGGACATATCAAATACCTGTGATCCTAAAAAAAAAATTCATGTTATCTTTGGTAAGTGGATTATTCAAATGATAAGATCCATATGCCTTCTAATCATAATTATCCTTATACAAGTGTTCCATATCATTTGTAAACTTGATAGCTCCCTCAATTTCCAAACTATATATCTGAAGTATTTATTTTGTCTTTTCTCAAGGCATATTTGAATCAAATTAGAGTTCCTAATTATGCAAGAACTATCCACCTCATCTTCTTAAGAATCAATAGGTTCATATAAGACCAACAAAGATTAATAGGGTCCCACATTGAAAAACATGTTGAATTTCCTAAAATCTATAGGGAAAATAGTGACCGAATCATAGACGTTAAAATAAAATACTTAAAATTTAAATTTATAATTAAAATTGAAGTTGTTATCCTTGAAAATTGTATGAAAAAACATTATGTACATCTAATATTTGATCTAATATCACTTAATTAATATTTTTTCAATAAATATATAGTTTATATAATTAGATTTTATTAAAAATAAATAAATTGGAAAACATTCACACACTTTTTTTATAGATAAAACCCTTTCCAATCTTGTTATTTTCAAATATGTAGCTGAATTTATGGAAACAACTTCTCTCTTTCTATCTCTATAACATTCCACTGCACATGGCATCTCTTGATTAAAATGAAAGGAAATGGATTTTAATGTCCTTTATAAATGCAACATTTGATTCACTTGTGTCAGTAATAACATTAACACATGAATATAATCAATAAAAAATATTGATGAAGTTAAAATTTAATGCACATTATGTCAGTTTACTTTCTTAGCACAAGTAGTTGATATACAGAGTATTAATAAAGTTAATTTGAGGTAAATTTTGATGTACATTGTATCACAGGGTGTAAAACCAATAAATTTAGGCATTGTCGGACCATTTTTTGGATTTTTTGTAGATGACACAAATTGTGTCAATGAAAAAAAGTGACACAAAACTTGCATCATTGGTCACCAAAAATTAAAAATTTAACATAAAAAGTGTCACAAATTCATGATAATTGTCTAGTGAGTTTGTTCTAAGTGAATATAACCACTCAAACCAAATAAAAAATCCACTTGCCCAATATCAAAAACATATAATTTATCCTTAAGGACATAAAATGCCTTTGAAAGTTTCACATTAAGCACTAATATACTAGGTAATCAATGCATTTATGCCCTAAAACCTAAAAGCAAAAAAAAACAAAGAGGTGTTTAAATGGAGGCCTAGCTTATGGATTAATTTCTTATCTATCATTTTAATTTTAATTTATTAAAATGGGAAATAAATTGATGGTGTCAATATGGTCCAACCATATCTGGTAAAAGGTGGCACCGATGGTTTCCTAGTTTGTACGATATAAAGTGTTTTATCAAAATTGGAGATTAACAAAGTATTAATCTAATCATGACAAACTAGTGAGTAAAATAAGAATGTATAAGTTTATAGATACACGTGACTGATTTGAAACTTGATATTTATATAAATGTACTAAAATGGGAAATTACTAAAGGTAAATAACTTATCTTGAACTTGGACATGATGGACTACAATAGAATAGGAAACTTTGTGAGGTCATTGTGAATCATGAATATGGATCCATTTGATTATAGAAAAATGTCACACTATTTGGATAATCCCATCATGTGTTTACATCTATAGGGTGTGTCATTATACTTTATGGTTTTTTCCCTCAGTGTAAATTTTATCAGATGCACATCCACATATAGATTCTATGTGTGTATTTTGGATCAATCAATTCACTATCAGATTCATTATATGTCTTATTATTCACTCTAACCCTATATCAAATAATGAGGAGGAACAAATGTAGTAAAATGGGAAAATAGTCTTAAGGATTGAAGTTATGTTTGACCTTAACACTTCACATGTTTAGTATTTATTATATACCAATACTCTGAAGAGGGATCAAACTCTATATAGTTCTCCCATGTTATAGTGGTGTGTGTGAAATATTGTTGTAATTCTATATGATAGTGATATATTGGCATGCTTATGTTCTTGAATAATTACTTGTAACCTTATTGGTTTAATTAGATCTAGATTTGGGTTTATTGGTCTATAGGAACTTATAATTGGGAAGAATATTTATTTTCCTCTTAATGTGAAGTTATAATAATTTTGGTGTTTGTAATATAGAAGCCTATAGTGAAAAAAATAATGAAAAATGTGTCTATATAGTGATACTTTTTGGATTTATTCAATTTATCTATTAAAATATGTGGGATGGATTTTTTGGGTAAATTTAAATTTGAGAAACTAGTTTTTATTTTATGGGAGGATAAAATTGGTAAATTTAGACACTACCAGACAATGGGATTTTCCTAAAATCATGGTTTTGTTTGAGGATAAAAGACAAAAAAACTAGAAGTATAAGTCAAACAACGGATGAACTTGGGATTTTTTTAATGAAGAATAAGAAGAAATAGTATCCAAGTTTTTTAATATATAGGGTCATCCACATAGAAGAAGAAAAGTGGTTTATAACCATGGAATTGAGCATAGGTTAAGTTTGCATAGTGGATGGTCACACATGAATTATTTTAAAATTAAATGTTAATTTTAATTACTACATTTCTCCCTTTTTTATTCTAGTTATGCATAATATCTAAAGTACGAGATTTAAATAAAGAGAGTTATATCTAAACTTACATGTGTTGAGTGGGCTTGGAAGCAGATTGTATGTTTAATTGTGCTTCATGTAAACCTATAGTGAAACATGTATAAATTAGTCCTTACTTAGGATGAAAAAATAAACATAAACAAAAGAAGCTTATAGATCAAATAACAAGGAATGAATACACCTTTTCATGTATGTGAACTGTTGTGTTTTTTAGTGCAAAAAATGGTGTCTAGAGAGTGTGGAACCTTTAGAGATTTATTTTCATTGAAACAATTGGATTGGATTTTGCATGCCCCAGTCTTAATTAATAGGATAATGTGCCTAAGAACTCAATATTCACTAACTCCATCATCACACAACTCAAGGTAGTATAGTAGCTTAGAATCCCTATATGAATTCCAATAGATCATTTTGGTGCAAAATTGGTACAAAAATTGAAAGCAAACACTGTAAAAAGAATAGTATTCATTCTAATATTGGTGAAAAAATAATATGAACGAAGTTTATTGTACACACCATAGAGAATGACATGAATTTCCATTCCTTATGAAAATATTGATGCAAAAATTGGGCAATAAAGTAATCATGTGCCTCACACATTCCCCCTATCTGATATATAATTATATTTGATTTTGATAACTAAGTAATATTAATTGAATTTATGAGTAAGTGCCTTGAACACATGTTACACACGATTCCCCCAATATGACCAAAAATATGTGTAATCTTATTTATAAATCTTAAAATTATTACTAAGTAACCACTAAAAATGTTCTATAGACTGAGTATAATTCTAATAATTTTATAAAATGTTGCTTTTGACTTTTAGGACAAAATCACATTGATCTTAATAACTATGGTCTGCATTATTTTCCAAATGGCATGATTTTGTCTAAATATGCTTTCTAGGACAAAATGAGTATGTATTGTGATCAACTAAGCAAATATTATTGTTTTTGTTTATGTAGTGGATTTTTGTAGCTTATCATCTAACACAAGCGAATGTGTATGCCCCTTATTTTGAGATGAGTTGTAAATCCTACAAAATAACATAACTCAAAATAAAAAGTTATATAAATGATGTTATATAAAAAATTGAATACTGGGGTAATAATGATAACATTAGATATCATGAAATCATATTGATAATATAAGCAAAATATTAAAGAATGATACATAGATAACTTAACATACATAGTGTCATATGCATTTTTAGACATGGGTAAGGGGTTCCATGGAAATTTATGGATTAGACAATTATATGGTAGATGGAGCTTTCATTTAAGGTGATTGGTTAGATATGAGAGATGAATATAAGTTTGATAGGTTATGTCCCTCATAAAATATGTTCACAAGATTTTTAGCTAGTATGATTGGATTAAATGATAGTAAGGGTGTTCTTCCCTAAATTTGGACTAGATGGGACATAATGGATATGGTTTCATATTAATGAAGTGTTTCAGATTCAAACATAGAGTATGCCAATTGTTATCAAGGTATTGACAAGTTCTAGGTTTAAATTATCAATACTAAGTACTTGAAACTGATATAGAACTATTTGGGAAATGTGCATGATATTTTTTTATTTGATATGGTAAAAATCCTAGTTATAGGGACCAAGAACTAAAGCATATATAAAAGTGAATAAAAAAGGATCAATCCCCATAGGTTGAAAGACAAAACCATAAAATAGAACTAGTAGCTAACTAACCATGCACAGGACAAAAACAAAAGGAAAGTAGATGATAAAACTATTCCATGAGGGGGAATCCCTCCATAGGTACCTTCAAATCCTCTATCACCTTCTCCTACATGACCTATCTATTCTTTATGATTTGGGTTCTATTTTTATTTCTAGAGAATTCTATATCCTCCTTAGGCAGGATCATTCTGGGTCTTTTATGCAACTATTCCTTTATAGGGGTCTTCTTGGTGGGGTTTTTTGGGGAGAACTTATGGGAAGAAGTCTCTGCCTCCATGATGATTTTCTTTAAGGGGTCACTTCAACCTTTTCTAGATGATAAAAAGACTAAATCATTTTAGTGACCTCCTTGTTCATAGAATTCTAATCGTGGATTAAACATGTTAAACACATCCCTACCTCATGAAGTTTGTTAGTAAACCTTTCCAACTGATCCTTTTTTGTTTTAATCTCCTCTACCAGGGGGGTATTTCCTTTCCCCACCACTTCCCTTGAGATTCCTTCCTATAGTAAAAGGGGTTTAGGCTTGAAAACAAAGAATTTTAGGGGACGATCCCCAGTTGAGATTTTAGCATTGGGAATAGCATGGGGAAAATTGGTTATCAAGTGGTGAGAACTTGAGGTAGGATCTTCCTCAGGGGAGTCCTCCTCAATGGATGATCCCTCCAATGGAATATATTTACCTCAAAGTGTCTCACCATGTTTTACCTGTAGAATAATAAGGCCCTAGTGTATGATGAGATTGGTTTTATGATATTTATCATGGCATCACAAAATAATAAAATAATGTCAAACAAGAGTTATCATAACACCTGCACAAAGATCACACATAAAACATATAAAAAATCCAAGGGGGCACATACAAGGGACATGTTCAAATGTCACTCATATACATAGAATCACATAATAAGTCTTAGAACCACAAAAAAGGACATGTTCAAATATCTAAAATATAGACAAATGAATACATAAAAATCACGAATAAAAGAATCAAACATGATAAACATGCATAAATAATTGAAAATTGATCTACATAAGCAATTTGTAACATTAATATATTTAGCAACTTGGGTATATAGTAAAATAGCAATGTGAAAGTAAGTGATCAAATATGGAAATATGTGTGCAACATACTATATTCTAGTAAGAATAAAAAATAAGGTTATAAAATGATATAACCTGAGTAAAATATGACCCCAATGAACTTGTTTTGATGCACAAAATTTTTAGAAGGGTTTTGATTGTTTTATATCTAAGAAATTAGAGATTATGTTCATAAAGATAAGTCTGCTAGAATCACAAAATGATGTAGTATGTGACTATATGAAATAGAGTATTTTTGTCTATGTAAATTTTCTATGCCTAAGACAATATCACCATCTACAAATGCATTTAAAAGTGATAAATTATATGTTTTTTAACTCACTCAAGTACACTTGTGAATCATATTTGATATAAAACTAGATATAGAAAAGTACTAAATATATTGAAGCATAAATAAATGAATGTAAATGAACTACACATATCATGTTGTAGACAAATAAATTAATATTTATTGATAAAACATTACACTTGTGACCACTCCTTTTATGCACTTATCTCATGACTTATTCCATGATCCTTGACCACCCTTGATTCACTCCAATCATGGATGGCCCATTCCAAAATAATTAAAGATATCAAAGTATCTCTATATAGCATTCTAGGCAACCTAAATTGACATTCAGATTGATTCCCCTATTTCATTTTTGTGTTTCTTGTCCTCTATATAAGGCCACCCTATGTTGACAATCTCTCTCCCCACTAGTGTATAATTCCACCAACTTCAACATCCCTCCAAATAAAGATGTTCAATTTTAAATTAATTTAATGGGTTGTCTCATTAGTTTATTGAGCCCCATGTAAAGGAATTCCTAACATATCATTATAAATCCTCATTTAAAACCATTTTTCACATAAAATAATCACACAAGGAAAAAAACTATAACATATAACTACACATTAAGATAAAATCACCAATTTTTATCAATTTAGAGTCCACATAGCCCCAATAGCCTAGATTTAAGTCTGCATACATCTCCAATGTGATAATTCATTGTTGAATTAATTAATCACACTAGGATTAAAATAACATTTATTACATTGAAATAATATTTCACACACACCATCATAGCATAGGATAACTACATGAAGTTTGATCCCTCTTTGGAGTAGTGGTATATAGGCAACACTTAACACAGGGGGTGTTAAGGTCAATTAAAATTCAACTTCTAACCCATTTTTATCCCATGATAACATTTATGCTCTTGTTATATTGATATAGGGTTATAAATGAAGGGGAATATAGATAATGGTTTTCATGGAGAAATGAAGGCTTCCACACAATCAAATAGAACATGTAGGCAAAGGCAAACCTATCATAATAGTTTCAGAGATATAGACCTACAAGACATTAATGCTCCCTAAGGACACTAACATACCATGCCACTATCCAGATCCAACATCCTTGTTTAAAGATATATTAAAACCCTATTTTAGATCCAAAATTATTTAACCACATAACCTATTTTCTAGTTGTAGTCATAGTCTTACATTCTAGTTTTATAGCTATGTTATATTTCTTTTGTACTTTATTTTTTTGCATATTTATAAATTAAAAAAGTTTCAAATCAGTTTGTGTCATTTATTGCATATATTTAACATTCTAATTTTATGACACAATTTGTCACATTTAGAAAATTAGATCCAAGGTTCCCAAATTTTGATAAAACATATTGGTTAACCCATCTATTAATTAAATGTTTCAAAACCCTAACCATAAATGTTGATAGGGTTTTTATCCTTGTTTTTTATATTTCTAATTGTTTTCCTATGTTTTTTAGATCTGATAAATTATTTATTAGAATCAATATTTCAAGTTTTTGTCTCTTATTTCATGCACTCTAAAAAAATTATTTTTAATTTTATTAAAATAAGTGACAGATTATGTGGTATTCCAATTTATGATACTCATTCCTTTTGATAAATTACATAACATGGATAATAAAAAATGTATTTAATAACCTTTAGATTTTAATGAACACCATGAGCATGTAGAGACATTAATTCAGAGCATGAATAGTATGATCAAGATCACCTTGGTCCTCAAGATGAACACCAATATGTACTCTCACCTATAGGTGATGAAAAACTAGATTTTATCAAAGTGGAATTTACTAATATTTTTTGAGAAATAATACATGACATTTACCTAGACATGTTCCTTCTATATACTACATGATCACATTCATAGATTATATAGTTGCATTATACTTTTGAGGTGAATTACCTACTAGTTCCTATTTTTACCTCACCTTAAACGTGGACTTATTAGTGGGGGTATGTTATATAAGCATGTTCTCCACACTTGATATAGTTTTCATAGGGTTAGGAGGAAGAGGTTCATTACTATTGCAATAAGAGTTGTAAAGAGGGATTAAATTATGATTTTATTTTAAAACCCTCTAATTATATTGATTAAGTTGGTTACTCCTTTTAATTTATTTTATTATACATGAAACATAACAAGTAAAAACTACCATGATGTACTGTAAAATGAAGTACCTAAGAGATATATCCATATGAAACATGTTTGTAGAAAATGGGAAGTTTTGATTTTTTTTGGAATTCACCATGGTTGGGTTCACCAAATGTTTAAACCTAAAATATAAATTAAGTAATTTATGGTAAAATTGGGTTAGATAATCCTAGGGCATGAGGATCATAGACTATCTCCAAATTAAGTTACAAAACATAGATAAAACATATACTGAATTTATTATATTGAGATATGTTAAAAATGGAAAGTATAACTATGTTGAATACTAAAATGATAATGAAACAAGATTATTTATTAGTTATGATGATAAAATATATCTATATTTAGAACATGTAGGAATTACAGTAGAAAAGGATTCTACATCAATTTTCAACTTTTGAAAATTTGACTTCTATTCAAACACTTACATTGACCTCAGATGGTAATGTTGACACTTTTATCTAACCTAAATGTATATTTCTTATATAAAATACCTATTATATCTATATGTGACCACCTATAATATTATATGTTATATATCACCTTGATTTTTGTGTTCTCGTATATGGATCATGGGATATCACCCCTTATCAAATAGTAAAACCCTAGTTCTTCATCTTCATAATGGCTATGAGAAAAATAGGTTGGTGGGCTCACAGTCTCAAGATAACCCAAAGACCATATATCAATTGTTTATACCTACATATCCACTACTTTGGATAATGAATCACACTATTATATTTATCCCTTAATGTGTTATCTTGTGTGTGTACAAGGGTGAAATATGTGGAAAGAAAGCACAATAGTGGCCTAACTTATAACTTGGAAAATAGAAATCATGGCATGATCCTTAAATTTTTTATACATAGAGATATGTTTTCCCTATGACTGATATATAAATAGGAGAGAATATGAAATATTTTCTCACTTGAATGATTTTTAATCATTGACTTGTGAGAATGTGTGAGATTACTAGGTATTTTCTATGTGAGTAAAGGTTGTTGATTGATCTTATATTTATATCAATCCCTTTGGAAAATATATTGCATAAAATAACATAGGATGAATATAGTTATATGTTTCATTTTAAAATCAAATTATTTTGGCTCACTAAAAACTTGTGTCAGGTAATGACACTTACATCAGTGTAGGTATTTGACTAGGACACAAGTGTCTAGGAAGTAGAAAATCATGTGTAGAGCCATAACTTGTAGACATGGAAGATAAGTAGATTTAAAACATTTTAGGAAATATCTAAGGATTGGGTCATCAAAACAACATTGGTCAGACTAAGAGATAAGTAATGAGCATAGAGAGATAGCAGGTGCAAAACTTTTGGTAATGGGAAAGGTCTATAACTGAGAGGAAAAACCAAGGGTCTATATTTTCCAAGTGTACAAGACTGAGGTGATATATTATTCATAAATAGTGTCTACACATGTAATGAGATCCCATTTTAACATAATGTGGATGTAATTCTCTACATGAAGATCCTTTGTCCCTAATTATGTGTGGGATTTGACATAATAAGTGAAATCACAAAATTGTGTCCCACTTTGTGGCCAAAGTCTCAAAATTATGAGATTCACATGGATTATCTAAGGGTGTTTAAAATTAAAACAAGGTTTAGGGGAAACAAATTTCTCCCTAAACCCTCCTTTAGGGATAACCCCCTTATGTGTTTCCTATGTGGAAACAATGTGTCTTCTTATCCCATTCAAAGTAAATGGAGGCCTATCATTCATTAAAAATACCATTTCAAATTTGTGCAATATTAAATATACACCTTTAGCTAATTTTAATTTTTGATAAGATAATTAGGAGTACTTCCTATATCAAAAAGGAGATGAAGTACCACTTGGGTAAATGACTGTAACAAGTAGAAAAAGAAAACAAAACTAAGATTCATACCTAAAAATAAGGTTAGAATGCGCTAACCTATTAGTGGTGATCTAACAACACCATAAGTATTTTAAAAAGACCAAAAAATCTTTTACCATTAGAGGACACACCATCTTCAAAAAATTTAACTATGAAGATTAACCAAAAATAATAAAACCACAATTTTATTTAACTTAACAAAGTTTGTGGCCTTAATATTACCATATGGAAACATAGAAGTATCAAGAAGGAGATGAATGGGAAAATTACATAGGTTTGACACATCTTATATACTTAAGTATACAAAACTTAGTTACAAATAAACCTAAGATAACTTCACTACTCTGACTCAATTATCTCCATTGAAACCATTAGATCCACACCTCTGACATCACTAGCACCAACCTCTATTACCAACTTCAAAGTATGGATATCCTCCTCATCCTGCATAAAACATTATGGGGGGAGATATAATGTATTCATTTGGAAATTTATATCCAATATAAGTGGAAAGTAATTCCTGACCTTTGTTGATCTTCATCACCCCATCCAAAATTAGGTGGCAATGATCCCCGACCTCAAGACTTACAAAGTACCACATAGTTTCCAATTCCAAATGATCCACATGGAGAGATAAGGAACCAAAAACATTTGATAATATATTTACTCCACTAATTACTGAATCTACATCAAACACATTATGTCTACCAACCTATTTCTTCAAATCTACCATTATTGATTTGAATAAATTTTCTATATTTTTTCTACCTCGTCCATTTTTGACACAACCTTCCACATCTGTTTCATCCAAATACACATGATTTTTTTTAATTCCTTTGTTAATATTATCAAAAAAATTATTGACCACCACATCCCCTATAAACCATCAAGAGAATTATTCTAACTTACTAGCCTTGATCCTCAAGAGGGAAAGAGACTCTATCTTGATTCCCTTGCCCTTATCCATATCCACCTATTATAGGGGGTTGAAAGTAGGTTAAAATAACCCAAAAAATAAAATTCATATGCTAAGAGACATTCCTTCAATACATATGAGTGTGGGAATGAAAAACCACATCAAAGGAGATCATCAAAATGATCCATTAGCTCATATGAGCCTTTCATGGATCCTATATTAGGACCTAAAATGATTTCAAGTTCAATGGAGTGACTTAGGGAATATTGAGAGGTATTAGAACCCCAAACAATTTTATCTTTCACAACTAGTATATACATGTCGATGTGAAAAGGGGGACTCCACATATAAAGACTCTCCCTATGAGATTACTTAAAATTGACTCCTTTATTTGTCATCCAGTCGACAACTACTTTACCTTCCCTCCATGTATTAAAATAACTCAGAAGCTTGAATGAACTCTAAAGTTGATGGAAATAATTTATAATTAATTTAATTTTCCAATACTTGATACCTATAGAGTTCATCGCATTAATTATAATTTGTGAATTGCCTTTAATAACTAAATTCTTCTAGCCTTGAGAAAGATCAATCATTATATTTTTTAATAAATATCAATCTTACACCATAAAATTTGTTTTTTACTAATATCCCAAGATAAAATGAAGAGAGGTTTACCCTAATGGTCTCTAAACACCCCTCCACATCCAACCAACCTTGATTTTCCCTTTGAATCCCCATTAAATTTAAAATTTATTTTTTCAAGATCATGAGTCTTTCAACAAGGATTTAAGATTTTCTTGATTGGGCCATCTAAAACAAGTCCTTTATTAAGAAAAAAAAACATCCAACAAATTCATAATCCAATCATCCACTATATGAGATTTAAAAATTCCACTGAGCTCCCAATACAAAACAATTTCTTTTCATATATTTTTTCACTGAATCTCAAAGTCATAAATCAAGTGTGAAATATTCCTAAATATCCTCCTATTAAGTTCTAGCTAGAAATTAAAACATATAATATAAGGACCAACCTCCTATATCATGTTAAAACAAGGAGATGACCTCCTCATTTTCCATTCATAAATAGGATCTTTGGTTGATTTTAGGAAGACTGATTACAAGCTAAAACTATCCAAAAACTAACCCCAAATTTTCAATGTAATGGGACAATGCAAAAGGATATGCTCACAAATTATATAATAATTTTAGTTAGTTAGTGTACATATCTAGGCTTAGAATAAATATAAGCATGCATTTAATTTTAGGCTAGTGGGCCAATCATATATGAGACTTATGTGACCAATATATTTGTAAATTGTATTCTACTTTGCATTCTATTTAGAACAATATTATTTTGTTGCCTATTCTACCAATTATGTTTCCCTTTTATTGGAGTAAGTCTATTCTATGTATTTTTACTTGTAATTTCCCATCTCTACATGTTATTTGAGCATTTCTTATACAAATGGTAGTTACAAGTTTATAAAAACATTTTATGTTTTCATAATTTCAACAAAACTTCTTTATTTCTTATAACATTTTTTGAGCCCCTAGTTTCTTAGGTTTCCAAGAATACCATATAGTTAATTTTATTTTGGACCAAAACAATGTTTTAAATGTATTTTTGGTGAAAATTTTGGAATTTCATAGATAATGGTAATAATGTTTTGATAAATTTTAGAAACTTTTAAAACATTCCAAGAATTTTTAAATTTTTTTGCCATATAGTTTTTATGGATTTTTTTAAATATTGTCACTCCAAAGAAGGATAGGGACACATAATAATCTTGGTATTTCTTTTTTGGTTTTTCTTATATCCATTTTCACCTAGGATCTTTATTATATTCACTAATAAACAACCAAGAGTATTTTATGGTATATTCAAGGCATTATGCACTTCATTGTAAAATACACATTAGTGTCTTCTTCTTAGATTATGAAATTCACTAACTCAGATTAAGATAGTGATGTTTATATTTATAATTTTAAATCTTGTTTTCTATATACAAATTTATTGCAACCCAATGGAGCATCAATGAACAAAAAAAATGAGATCTACATGCACTTCATTCGATAGCAAAGAGAGCCAAAATTGACATAGTATGGATGCAATTTGATACATAGGACTCTTTTGGGTTCCAATTACATGTGAAATTTGATGTAATACTCAGTTGGGTCAATATATCATGCAATAGGATCCCCAATTGACACAATTTGGATGTGATTCATTTCATGGGGAACACTTGGCCCAAATTATGCATGATATTTGATGCAATAATCAATTGGTTTAATATTTCATGAAATGGGAGATATAATTGACGTAAGTTGTAGGTGATTCAATACATAGGGATTCTTTGGCCCCAATTACATGTTATATTTAATGTAATACTAAATTATTTCAATATGACATGAAATAGGAGCCCCAATTAACATACGATGGACATGATTCATTATAAATGGATTCTTGGCCATAATTGCACATGATATTTGACATAATACTTAGTTGGTTAAATATGGTATGAAAATGGATCCCTTATTTACATATAATGGATGTGATTCATTACACAAGGATAATTTGACCCCATTTATGATTGGTATTTTCAACAATACTTAGTTGGTTCAATCTAGCATGAAATATAAGCCTAAATAAGGTATACATAACTCACTACATAGGTCTTTTTTGGACCTAATTATGCTTGATATTTGACACAATAATTTATTAGTTAAATATGGTATGTAATGAGAGATATAATTAGCATAATATGGGTGTGATTTAATGCATGGGGATCCTTAGGCACCAATCACAACATGACATTTCTAAATTTAATCAATTTTCTCAATATGTATGTAATGAGGGCCCCAATTGACATAGGATGGATTCAATTTACAACACCAGGCTATTTTGGCCTCAATTATGCATATTATTCAATAAATTAATTAATTATCATAATATAGAGTGTTAGGGTGTGGAGCTAAAAGCTTCAACCTTTGCAAACTAGGAACAGATGGTTGCTGAGTTCTACAGGAACCGGCGTCGACAGTATGACCGACGTCGGCAGGATCCAGTGCAGAAGGCAACTGGCGACGGCAGGAAGTCGGCCGACGTCGGCAGAACCAGACCAGTAGGGACCGACGTCGGTCGCCTGTGTGTTCCCGAAGTGTTCGTTTCACGGACAGTTAGTTAAGTGAACTATGAGTTTGCATGTCAAGACCAGCCAGAGTCTTGGGTTGCGAGGATAATTGTCCAAATTAAGAGTCTTAGTTATTGTTTGAGTTAGGGATCTATTTATAGACCCATTGGCATGTATTGTATAAGGCATGAGATAAAAAGGAAGAGTTCCTTCTAGTTGTAAGATCTATGAGTTGCAGGTTGTTGCAAGCTCATTGGTGATCTACATGTAAGCTTGGTCTTTGAATTGCAGGTTGCAGGTTCATGAGTGATCAGCTTGAAGTGCTATAGAGTGCTTGATGTACCGGCAGGGTTATTACTGACTGGTTGGTGAGGTGAACACCAATTCTGTGTGTGAGTTGGTTGTTGGGACCGTTTTTGTGTAGGAGAGTGTGTGTGAGAAGAATTACTGTACACTTGAGGTGTGGCGAATCTCTGTAAGGTGAAAGAGTGTGGCGGCTCTTTGATGTATTCTTTTCTATTAGTGTTAATACAAGATAGTGTATTGTCTCTCATATTCTGTGCTATTGGTGAATTCTAGTTACTTGTGTTTCTGGTTATTTCTGCATATTCAATTGCTTATATATTTGGTAATCATACTGTGCTCTATCTGAGGAGCAAGATCCTAACCAGTGGAGTCAGAGCATGTTTGTTGTTCCTTGATTTCCTGACAAGTGGTATCAGAGCCTTGGTTGTAGGTTCTTGAGCTTGATACCAACAATTGGTATCAGAGCTTTTGGTTGGGATACTAACAGATTGGTGTAGATCTGGGTAGTGTGTTTTGATTACAGGTTACTCACAGGGTTTCTGTTTGAGTGGGAGTTGAGCAATGTCAGAAAGCAGTCAATTATGAATGGATAAGTTCAATGGCAAGAACTACCAATTATGGAGGATGCAGATTGAGGACTATCTGTATCAGAAAGATTTGTACTTACCGTTGGGTGGGGTTGCTAGCAAACCCTTGGATATGAAAGATGAAGAATGGGAGGTTCTTGATCGGAAGGCTCTGGGATCTATTAGATTGAGTCTTGATTCAACTGTGATTTCTAGCTTATCACAGTGTAAGACAACGGTGGAGTTGATGAAATCTTTGGCAAATTTATATGAAAAACCCTCGGCTTCAAACAAGGTATTTCTTATGAAGCGTTTATTTAATTTGCAAATGTTGGAAGGTGGATCTATTCATAGCCATCTTAGTGATTTCCATGGTTTAGTAAACCAGTTAAGTTCAGTGAATATTGTATTTGATGATGAACTTAGAGCTCTCTTAATCTTGTGTTCATTACTTGAAAGTTGGGAAGGTTTGGTAATGGCAGTTTCTAATACTGTGTCTCCTTCAAAAGTCTTAAAAGTGGATGATGTTGTGAGCGTGATCTTGAATGAAGAGATACGCAGGAAAAGCACAGGTGAATTATCCGGAAATGCTTTGAGTTTTGAAGGAAGAGGAAGGCCAAGAGAAAGGACAGAGCGTGGGAGATCAAGGTCTAAGACAGGCAAGAGATCCAAGTCCAGGTATGGCAGAATAACCTGCTGGAAATGTGGAAAGCAAGGGCACTTAAAGAGAGATTGCAGATCGGGTGAAGATCATCATGAAGAACATGGAGAAGAAGCAGATGCTGCAGGCTACGTTGCACAGGATGCTCTGGTATGTTCTTTGGATAAAGTAGAATCTTGGGTATTAGATTCTGGTGCCTCTTTTCATGCATCTCCACATAGAGAATTTTTTCATGAGTATGTCCAGGGAGACTTTGGAGAAATTTGTGTAGGGGATGGTAAGCCTTGTCAGGTTGTTGGCAAAGGCAAAGTGAAGCTGAAATTGCAGACAGGTGACACATGGGTGTTAAAGGAGGTCATGCATGTCCCAGTTCTGAAGAGGAATCTGATTTCTGTTAGAAGTTTGGGTGAAGAGGGTTGCATAGTAACTCTCTCAGCTGACTCTTGGAAGGTTACCAAGGGTACACTTGTTATAGCTAGAGGTAAGAAAGTAGGTACGCTTTATCTATCTACTTGTTTTACTAATTCTCTTTCTGGGTTATCTACTTCAGCTGTAGATTCAGAGATGTGGCTTGATAGGCTTGGTCACATAGATAAGAAGGAGATGCTGGTTCTTGAGTCAAAGAATATGCTTTCAGATTTGGAAGGCATGAATCGTGGTTTCTGTATGCAGAAGAAGAAAGTAAGGTTTCTTGAGGAATCCGATGTTAGTGACAAGAACGGGAAAGCCTTGGTTTTCAAGGAGAAAGTGACGGACAGAGTTCAGCATAAGGTGCAGAGGAATTTTGAGCAGAGCAAGGGTAATTTGGACAAGGTTTTGATCCAAAAAGAGCTCGCGGGAAAAAGTCAGGTCTCACAAGAAAAACACAGAGACCGACGTCGGCAGGAAAACCGGCGTCGGCGTCCAGACAGGGACCGACGTCGGCTATGTGCAGCCCGACGTCGGTGACTCGGGGCAGACAGAGACCGGCGTCAGCCAGGGGAAAACGACGTCGGCAGAGAGGCAGTCGCAGGGAACCGACATCGGTCGGCTGTAGACTGAGACGTGACCGGCATCGGTTACTGAGAGGAATTTTGGGTGGACAGCTAGTTGTCATGGAGTCTCAAGTGCCCATATGGAGGACTGAAGGTGTAAGTAAGTTCTTAAATTCATCATTTCCCTTCTTTACACTACTTGTTGCTCACTTATGGCATAGGACCAGGAAGTTATTGAAGAAGCAGAACATGTAGATCCAGGAAACAGTGGGAGCTAGGCATGGATGAGGATGTGATTCCTTGGAGGAGAACCAAACAGGTGTTTTGGGTAGTGTTGCCAGCTGGAAGTAAGCACTGAGAGACAAATGGATGTTGAGGATGAAGAAGAGCGGAAATGGATTCGTGAGATGGAAGATCAGGGTATATGATCTTGTATTAGCTGCAGGGCAATGGAGGTTTGATCATTGTGTTTCTCTTTACCAGGTTGGATAGTATTAGCTACACTATTCTATTTTCTGTATGATGTGCTTGTTGCAGGGTTACATATACAGGTATTGCTGAACTAAAGGTAAAGCTAGTTCAGGTGTTTGTCATGGAGAATCTGGGAGCAGCAAGATTCTTTGGCATGAGTGTGTTCTAGAGACATGGAGGTCTTGTTGACTTTGTTTCAGGATGATTGTGTGAAGCCGGTCAGCACACTGATGGTTAGACAGTTCATAGAATAGGGGTCTTGATTCACATAGTGAGGTTGAGTGCATGGTATGTACTAAACCTGAGTTTTCCCAAGCAGTGGGAGTTGTCACAAGTTTGGAGTCAATCCGGGAGAGTAATACTGAAGGGCAGTTCAGTGGGACCAGCAGCAGGTGCACATGCTATGCAGGGTCAAGTTCTTTTTCTACATGGTTGTAGATGCGGATGTGGCAGGTAATTTGGATGACAGATTTTGCACCACGGATTTTGTGGTGGTTGGTCTTCAAGAGTAATCTTGAGGAGGGATACAAAGCCAAGGAAACAAACTAGACGGTGTACAGGTACAGGTACAGGTTGCAGCTGTTTATCTCCAAGTGGGAGATTGTTAGGGTGTGGAGCTAAAAGCTTCAACCTTTGCAAACTAGGAACAGATGGTTGCTGAGTTCTACAGGAACCGGCGTCGGCAGTATGACCGACGTCGGCAGGATCCAGTGCAGAAGGCAACCGATGACGGCAGGAAGTCGGCCGACGTCGGCAGAACTAGACCAGCAGGGACCGACGTCGGTCGCCTGTGTGTTCCCGAAGTGTTCATTTCACGGACAGTTAGTTAAGTGAACTATGAGTTTGCATGTCAAGACCAGCCAGAGTCTTGGGTTGCGAGGATAATTGTCCAAATTAAGAGTCTTAGTTATTGTTTGAGTTAGGGATCTATTTATAGACCCATTGGCATGTATTGTATAAGGCATGAGATAGAAAGGAAGAGTTCCTTCTAGTTGTAAGATCTATGAGTTGCAGGTTGTTGCAAGCTCATTGGTGATCTACATGTAAGCTTGGTCTTTGAATTGTAGGTTGCAGGTTCATGAGTGATCAGCTTGAAGTGCTATAGAGTGCTTGATGTACCGGCAGGGTTATTACTGACTGGTTGGTGAGGTGAACACCAATTCTGTGTGTGAGTTGGTTGTTGGGACCGTTTTTGTGTAGGAGAGTGTGTGTGAGAAGAATTACTGTACACTTGAGGTGTGGCGAATCTCTGTAAGGTGAAAGAGTGTGGCGGCTCTTTGATGTATTCTTTTCTGTTAGTGTTAATACAAGATAGTGTATTGTCTCTCATATTCTGTGCTATTGGTGAATTCTAGTTACTTGTGTTTCTGGTTATTTCCGCATATTCAATTGCTTATATATTTGGTAATCATACTGTGCTCTATCTGAGGAGCAAGATCCTAACCAGTGGAGTCAGAGCATGTTTGTTGTTCCTTGATTTCCTGACATAGAGTGCAATGGGAGATCCAATCAACATAAAGTGGGCATGAGTCATGACATGGGGATCATTTGGTACTAATTGTATGTGATATTTGATTCAATACTATTTTTATTAAATATTGCACATAATGGGAGCCTTAATTGACATATGGTGGACATAATTAACTATACATGGCTCTTTTGATTTAATACTTGTCTAGCTCAATATGACATGCAATGGGATCCCCAATATGTATACGATGGATGAGATTCACTAAAAAGGGCTTATTTGGCCCCAACTTTGTGTAATATTTAACACAAAAATTCAATAGTTTAATATGGTGTGTAATGGAAGTCCATTCGACATAAAGTGGACACAGTTCACTACAAAAGGTTACTTTGGCCTCAATTATGCATGATATTTGATGTAATACTTGGTTGGTTTAATATGACATGTGATTGGATCTCCAATTGACATAAGGTGGATGTGATTCATTATTAAAGAATACTTTGGCCATAATTACATGGGAGATTTTATGTAATACTTGGTTTTTTTTTTTAAATGTCATGCAATGGAAGCCTTATTCAACATATGATAGATGTGATTCATTATAATGGTCTTCTTTTGTCCCAATAACACATGATATTCTATGCAATAATCTATTATTTCAATATGTCATGAAATGGGAGCTCCAATTGACATAAGGTGGACATGATTTTTTTGCATGGGATGCCTTTGTCCCCAATTACACATTATATTTGTTATAATACTTAGTTGGTATAATATGGCATGTAATTAGATCCTTAATTGACATATCATGTACATAATTTACCACATAAGGTCATTTGGAACCAATTATGAGTGAGATTGGATGCAATACTAGATTGGTTCAATATGAAATTCAATTGGAGTCATATTTGACCTGTAATGGATTTTATTCATTGCCTGAGCATCCTTTGGCAATAACTACACATGATATTCAATGAAATACATGTATGGTTAAATATGGCATAAAGTGGGAGGTTGAATTCACATAATGTGGACATGCTTCACTCCACAAGGATCCTTTGAACTTAATTTCATGTGAGATTTGATGTAATACTCAATTTTTTGAATATGGCATGTAATGTGAGCCAGAAGTGGCATATGGTGGACATGATTCACTACACATGGAGCCTATGGTACCAGTTTCCAATGAGATTTGATGAAATACTCAGTTGGTTCAATATGTCATGCAATGGGAATCCCAATTGAGATAAGGTGGAAATAATTCACTACACAAGGATGATTTGGCCCTAATTTCAAGTGAGATCTGATTTAATACTTAGTTGGTTTGATATGGAATGAAATGGAAGATTTAATTTACATAAAGTGGATGCAAAATTCATTATTTAGGGCTCATTTATCCCCAATTATTTGTGAGATTCAATTCAATACTTAGTTAGTTCAATATAGAATGAAAAGGGAGCCCCAATTGATGTATAGTGGATGTAGTTTTGTCATACATGGATTTTTTGACCTTAAATGTTCATGAAATTCTATAAAATACTTGTTTATATTAATAAGGTGTGTAATTATAGCTCCAATTAACATAATATGGATGTAATTCATTACACAGGGATATATTAGTATCAATTATGCATGAGATTTGATTTAAAACTTATTTGGTTCAATATGGCATGCAATGGGATCCCTGTTTGACATATGGTGGACGTGATTTGTAACACAAGGATCATTTGATCTATAAATTCTTAGATTCATAACCCTAGAGACTCACCAACTATGGATTTATATGTTAATCTTTCCACCATGCTCTCATTAACTAATTAAGTTACCTACAATAATAAATAAAGTGAACCAGAATAAGGAAAATGATAAATAAAATAATGCATACATAATAAAATAATTCACATGATATAAAATTTCATCTGGATAAAACTTAAGACACATGAAAAACTCTAGGAAGGGTATGCCTTCAGCATGCCATCACTATCATGTTCCATTATATGGAGTACATTTCCATTACAATGGTCTTTGGAGTGTTATAATTTCAATTTCAAACTTCCCTACCTTCACTCTCTCTTAAAACCAATAGAACTCTGATACACCTTCTCTAATTTAATAATATATGTAAAGAGAGTCTCTACCTTATCCAAACTCATAGGGTTACTCAAAGACTTTATTTTTATCCCTTCTTTGAACCCCTAACATAAAGTAAGATTATAGGTTTCTTGGAATGGGAATAGTTACACATTTGCATTTATTCGATGACCCATTCATCCAAATGATCACCCATAAAATCCTCCTCTTTATCCCAATTTTATTAGAAAGGATTTAAAATACCTCAAATGATTAAACATTACATTAGTTCCCATAAGTGTATTATGTCCAAGAATTATGCAATTTTAACATATAAACTAGTCAAGTAACTTAAAACAACTGCTAATAAGAGATAAAATAGTCTCATTGATAATCCTCTACCTCAACATCCATAGCATGTATAATTGACTATATTTATTTTAATTAAATAATATGAATGTAACATTCAACTCCTGGACTATATGGCATTAAATTGAGCCAAATTCCATTCATATAATTAGTGTCCACATTTACAACATTTATACCATTTGTAAAATAAATATATAACACTTACACCAAAAAATATTAGTATAAGACTAAAACAACATGACCTAAAACATGTTATCAATTCATCTATAGTAGTGTTTAATAGATTATACTTTTTTATAGGTACCGTTGTATAATTATAAAACTCTCTTCAAGTCATCCAAGGGATTTCTCTCTTTGTTGCAAGTTTTCATGTTATAAGGGCCCAACTATAAAACCAACCTAATACAAATATATAGACCAATTTTGGATCACATTTGGCCCAAATTTCATGTTAAATCCAAATCAATACTTATTTTTTTCAATATGAAACGAAATGGGATCCTAAATTGATAAAATGTGGACACAATTCACTGCACGAGGCTCCCTTATCCCTTTTTACATATGATATTTGATGCAATACTAGATTATTTAATTATGGAATGTAATATGAGTTCTAATTGATATAATGTGTATGTTATTCCATAAAATGGCATCCTTTGGTTTCAATTACATGTGATATTAATGTTATACTTGGTTAGATCAATATGGCATGCAATGGGTGCCTAGATTAGCATATGGTGGGTGTATTTTTCTGTACAAGTTTCGATTAGCCCCAATTTTTCATTATATTCCACACAATATTTATTTGGATCAATAATTCAAACATTATAATCCCCAATTTACATAATGTGTATGCAATTTTTTACAACATGTTCCTTTTTACCCAATTATGTGTGATATTTGATAAAATACTTGATTGGTTCAATATGGCTTGTAATTGGAGCCCCAATTGACATAAAATCGACATGATTCATTCTATGGGGATCCTTTGTACATAATTTCACATGAAATTCAAATTCATACCATGTTATCTCAATATGGTGTGTAACAAGAGCCCCAATTGACATAGTATGGATGTAATTATCTACACCAATCTCCTTCGACCATAACTTCATTTAAGATTTGATGCAATAATAAATTGGTTTAATATGGCATTCAATGGGAGCTCCAATAGAAATAATTTGGACATAATTGGCCCTATTTTTTCCCTAATTGTGCATTAGATTTTATGCAAGACTCAGTTGTTTCAATGTATCATGTAATGGGAGTGAAAATTTACATAAAATGGACATGATTCACTACACAACATTTTTTAACTCTAATTGCATGTGATATTTGATGTAATAATTAGTTGGTTCAATATGGCATCCAATATGATCCCCAATGGACACAAGCTTGGCATAATTGCTTACACAAGCTCTTTTGGCCTAAATTTTGCATGAGATTTAATAAAATACTTGGTTAGTTAAATATTGTGTGTAATGTGAGATATAATTGACATAAGGTGAACACAACTCATTACACAGGGGTCATTTGGCCCCAATTACATGTGATATTTGATATAATACCCATTTTTTTCAATATGGATTGCAATTAGAGCCCCAATTAACATAAGGTGGGCCCAATTAGTTGAACGAGCATTATTTAGACCTAATTGAGCATGAAATTTGACACAATACTCAATTGGTTCAATATCACATGTAATTACATCCCTAATTAACATAAGATAAATGTGATTCATTGTACATAGCTCATTTGGCCCCAATTTCATGTGAGATTTGACACAATACTTGGTTGATAAAATATGTAATGTAATGGGAATATTGATTAACATAATATGGATTTGATTTCATAGGGATCATTGGGCATTAATCATTCTTGATATTTGATGCAATACTCAATTGGTTTAATATGGTGCTCAATGCGATCTCAAATTGACATATACATTATTGTATAGGTTCATTGATATCACATGCACCATATCAAATATCCTATTATCGATTGTTATCTTTGACTAAGACTATCACAAATTGACTTCCATGAAGAGTATTGACATGGGATGAAATCACCTCCACCTCTAATGTATGAAAATATTAATTAGTGTATTATATGAAAATATTTTAAATAAAATTAAATAATTATTGAAATATAATAGATTTTCAATTTTCCCATTTAATACTTTTCTACATAAATTATTTTTAACACTTTATTCAGTAATTAATATATTAATAGATTTTATTTTCAATTTATAATAAATATTGTCGATTGGATTCATTATATGGGCTAAAATTATGATTTAAAGTTTTTTAATGGAATTTGTTAGTCTATGGAGATAATTTTATAATAAATTTTAGATATTTTCAAAAAATTCAAAAAATATTTGTATTTTTTTCTCCATATAGTTTTTATATTGATTTTTTGAAGATTAGCACTCTAATGAAGGATAAGGACTCACAATTAGGGTGATATTTCCTTTATAGTTGGCCTTATCTCTCATGTCTCATAAGAAACTCATGAGACTCACTAGTATGCAGCCAAGAGTATTATGAGGTAATTTTAGGGAACTATGAACTTCGGTATACAATACACATTGGGATCATATTCTCAAATTATGCACTTAAATTATTCATATTGGGCCAATGACATTGATACTCAAAATTCCACTTCTAGGTTTGTCTATACACATTTCTCACAACCCATTGGAGTATATATGAATATAACACATTGAGATACGAATGTAATTCATTTGGTATAAATAATATCTCCAATTGACATAAGGTGAATGTGATTCACTACATGGGGCTATGTTGGTCTTAATTACACATGAGATTTAAACCAATACTCGATTAGTTTAATACAACATGAAATTTGATCCCTAATTGACATAATGTGGACTTTATTCATTGCATGAGTATTTTTTGGCCCCAATTTCATGTAATATTCAATGAAATATTTGATTGGTTTAATATATCATGCAATGGGAGTTCCAATTGACATAATGTGGATATGATTAGATACACAAGGATCTTTTGGCCTAGATTACACAAGATTTTGTGAAATAATTAAATGGTTTAATATGATGTGTAATGGGATCTATAATTAACATAAAATAAATGTGATTCACTAAAAATGGCTCCTCAAAGCCCAATTTCACATGATATTTGACACAATACTCATTTGGTTCAATATGGCATATAATGGGAGCCCTAATCAACATATGGCGGATGTGAGTCACTATAAATGGGTACTTTAGTCATAATTGTATAATAGATTCGATGAAATACTTCATTGAATCAATAAGCCATACAACATAAGCCCAAATTGACACAAAGTAGGTGTGATTCATTGCATGATGTATTTTTCCCCAATTATGCATGATATTCAACACAATAATTGGTTGGCTCATTATGGCATGAAAGAGAGATAAAACTCACATAAGGTGGACATAGTTCACTACATGGGGATATATTTTCACCAATTATGCATTATTTTTTACATAATATTTATATGGTTCACTATGGTGTGTAATGGGAGCCCCAATTGACAAATAGTGGATGCAATTCACTACATAGGGTTGCTTTGGCTTGAATTTCATATGAGATTTAATGAAATAGTTAATTTATTAAATGTGGAATGTAATAGGAGATCCAATTGGAATTAATTTGATGTGATTTATTGAATAAGGCTTTTTTGTACTTAACTATATGTGATATTTTACAAAACACTAGGTTCATTCAATATTTTATGCAATATGAACCCCAACTAATATATGTTGACATAATTCACTACACATCTCCTTTGTCCCTAATTTCATGTGGGATTAAACATATTACTTAGGTGTTTTAATATTACATGTAATATGAGCCCTAGTCAAGATATAATGGACCCATTTCACCACATAAGTCTCCTTTAGCCCTAATTATGCATGATATTTGACACAATACTCAATTGATTCAATATGGTGTACAATAAGGGACAAAATTAACATAAGGTGGATGAAATTCATCACACAAGACTCCTTTATCCACAATTATTCATGAAATTAGATGTGATACTTGGTTAGTTCAATATGGCATGTAATGGGAGCTCTAATTGACATAAGGTGGATGAAATTCATTGCACGAGGCTCCTTTGCCATAATTACACATGATATTTGATGTAATACTCAGTTGGTTTAATATGGCATGTAATGGGAGGCCTAACTGACACACATTAGATGTGATTCACTACACAGTTCACATTTGACCATAATTAGATGTAATATTTGACACAATACTTGGTTGGTATAATATGGCATGCAATGGGATATCTAATGGACATAATATGGGTGTGACTTACTCCATAGGGAACTTTTGGCCCTAATTGCATGTGATATTTGATGAAATACTTATTTGGTTCAATATGGTATGCAATGGGAGTTATAATTGGCATAATGTGGACATGATTCACTACACAAGGATTATTTAAACCCAATTGTGCATGAGATTTGATATAATAATTTGTTGGTTCAATATGACATGCAATGGGATCCCCAACTAATATACAATGGATGCAATTCATTTTATAGGATCTTATCACATAAATTATATGTGAGATTTGATGCAATACTTTATTAGTTAAATATGACATGTATTGGGAGTCAAAATTGAAATAAGGTATATGTGATTAGTTCATGGGACTCCTTTAGCCAAAATTATGCATGATATTTAACTCAATATGTGATTGGTTTAATATGGCATGTAATGGGAGATCAAATTGGCATAAGATGGATTAAGTTCACTATGTTGGGTTCCTTTGATGTAATTTCATCTGAGATTTGATGTAATACTTTATTAGTTCAATATAGTGTATAATGGGAACCCTAATTGACATATGGTAGATGTGATTCACTACATATGGTTTAATATGGCATGTAATGGGAGATAAATTGACATAAGATGGATGCAATTCATTATGTAGGGATCCTTGGCCATAATTTCATGTGATTTTTTATTCAAATGTTAATTAGTTTAATAAAGTGTGTAATGGGATCCCCAATTGACATATGGTGTATGCAATTCACTACATAAGGCTCCCTTGAAATCAATTTCTTGATGAAATACCATATTATTTTAATATGGAATGGAATGAGAGCCCAAACTGACATAAGTTTGATGAAATTCATTTCACAAGGATCCTTTGGCCCCAATTACATGTGAGGTCGGATGAAATATTATATTTTTTAGTATGGTGTGTAATTCAAGCTCTAATTGACATATGGTGGACATGATTCACTTCATAGGGCCCTTTTATCCCAATTACACATGAGATTCAATGAAATAATTAGTTGGTTTAATATGTCATGAAAATGGAGATCTAATTGACATATAGTGGACATTATTCATTAAACAAGGCTCCTTTGGCCCCAATTACACATGAGATTTGTTGCAATACTTGGTATGTTTAATATGGCATGAAATGGGAGCTCTAATTGACATTAGGTAAAAGTGATCTATTATATAATGCTTCATTATCCTAAATTACATTTGATATTTGATTCAATACTTGTTTGGTTCTATATGATGTGGAATGGGATCCCCGATTGACATTTGGTGGATGTGATTTGTAGCATAGGGATCCTTTTTCCCTAGTTGTATGCAAGATTTAATGTAACACTTGATTGATTCAATATGGATGTAATGGGAGCCCTAACTAAAAAAAAAATTGGATGTGATTTATTTCATAGAGATCCTTTATACCCTACTACATATTATATTTTAAGCAATACTCAATTTTTTCAGTATGGCATGTAATGAAAGATCTAATTGATATAAGGTTCATATGATGCACTACATGGGGATCCTCTACCCTTTATTGAGAATGATTTCAATCCAATACTCAGTTGGAACAATATGACATGAAATGGGATCTTGAATTAACATATGTGGATGTGATTAGTTTCACATCTCTTTTATCTCCAATTACATATGAATTTTAACACATTATTTGGTTGGTTCAACATGACATGCAATGTGAGCCCCAATTTACATAAGGTGGGCATAATTTTATAATGTAGACACCCATTTTGGTACAAATACACATATTTATAGTCTCTTTGTATGTTTATACCTTTTCACTAAGAATTAGACATCTAGTGATGCGATCTCTTATGGACCTCTTCAATTCCATCTTATTTCACTTGATTTACTTGCCTCTTTGGCCTGTATGTTATGTTATTTATCTTCATGTAATGTTTTCTAGGGATCCCTACCTATTTTTTCCTATTTAATATATTTTTTTATCCCCTAGATACTAGCATTTATTTTAGAGACTAGTGTCGACGTTAGTGTCCAACTATGATGTCAGTGTCCAAACTTATAGTTTTTTCCTTTTCTATATCTTTCAATTTATGATCATTTGTTTATCACTCTTTTCCCATCCTATTGTTTTTTTTTTTTTAATGTCACTAGGTTCTAATTCAAAATCAAAAGTTTCCTATATATACAAAGGTTTTAATATAATTAACATTCTTAAAATTTTGATTTGAAAACTATCTAATTGGAAATTATTGCTTATTTCAAGCTATAAAATTACACTACAACAATAAATAAGTTATTTGAATCATTCAAAAGGTCAAATATACTATTTCATTACTTGTACAAAGGGTTAATAGGATAAATAACATATAGGCAGACTATTATATTTTCACACACATGCTTAGGAGGGAAAACTACATGGGAGTTTGAGACCCTCTTTGGAATATTGGCTTTGTAGGCAACACTTATAAATAAATATATTTGTTAGGGTTATCTCAACTCATGTACTAAACCCTATTTATTAGGTTAAAAGAGGTACAATGCAAAAAAACTAGGGTTTTGCTTATTATCTAGATAACACACATAAGAAGACAAATTTATTGATGTAAAAATATTACACAAGTGGTAGCACAAATTTGATGCAAATTTGGATCCATTCCTATATATATATATATATATATATATATATATATATATATATATATATATATATATATATATATATATATATATATATATATATATATATATATATATATATGTGTGTGTGTGTGTGTGTGTGTGTGTGTGTGTGTGTGTGTGTGTGTATTTCATTGCACACCTACATTGGAAGTGAACACTTGTGTTGATGTTACTATCCCTCATTGATGAAATAGTTAGATAGAAAAAAATAGTTATAATATATAAAAAATAAGGTTAATATATTTAATATATCCCTATGATGATTATTGATCACTGTCATATTATAGAACAAAATATCAAATAAGATATGATCTATTTTATCCCTTAGGTACTTTGTACTTACTCTATTCATTGCACATGCTTAAATGAATTAGATTGTCAAAGTACTGTATTACATTGCTAAAATTTTAATATTAAAATATTTCATTCAAATAGATTTATTTATTCTATGTTTCTTTTTTAAAATTCATAAATCATAAAATATTTTGTAAACCCATCCTCTGTTTACTGAACCAAAATGTTAGTTTGCATGTTAGGGTTTCCGCCTTATTCAAAATTTTATTTCATATTTCTATATTTTATTTTAAAATATGATTTATCTCTTAATTATATGGGCATAACTTAGGAATTCTTAGTTACATTATTATTTTTGCCTAGTGGTTGTGTGCTTCATATTTCTCTTGAACATTACAACCCTTTTGGCATCACTAGCATAACACTATTCATGGAATATCCATTACAATAATTAATTTAATCCACTTGATGATTAATATATTGCATATTAAGATCTAGAGTAACTCCAAAAAATATATAAAACCTCTTTTGATTACAACTATCATAATGTAAAAACCAATGATGCAAATACAAAGGTAAATGAACAAGGTAATGATTATGATATTTCTAATTTTGTCTATGACTGTCATGACATCCTATTGGCTATCAAACTAAGCCTATTCTTTTATTTTATGTGATGAAGACTTAACATGTATAAAAAATGGTAGCATTCAATGTTGAAAATAAAAATATTGCATGCATACCTTCATTAATTACTTTACAAAGTAAGTGCGCTTCCTCCTCTTCCAATAATGTAATATCAAATATGTTGAATGTATCTCCCCTATCTCTCATGATGAAAATTTTGATGAAATAAAGTATGCCTTCTTTTGCAAGTAATATTAATGTTGAAAATTATTTTCCCTATTTGGATTATTCAAATGAAAATAGCCAAATTTGGTCTTCCCCTCTATTTTTTTATGAA